>PISX010003117.1:0-144383 GCA_004024625.1 Mellivora capensis | reverse complement strand
TTACAATTGTTAGATCATCTTGGTGGATAGTCCCTTTAAGAATGATGTAGTGTCCTTCTGTATCTCTGACTACAGTCTTTAGTTTAAAATCTAATTTATCTGATATGAGAATCGCTACCCCGGCCTTCTTTTGAGGCCCATTGGCATGAAAGATGTTTCTCTATCCCTTCACTTTCAATCTGGGTGTATCCTTAGGTTCAAAATGGGTCTCGTGTAGACAACATATGGATGGGTCCTGTCGTTTTATCCAGTCTGCAACCCTACACAAACACATATTTATTGGGACAGGTTAGGCTGCCACTTTCCTTAGTTATATTTTTGTTCTAAACATACACCACCAGTGCTTCTGAAACTATGTTTCTTTTCTAATCCATTCCAGACCAGTGCTTTTGTAAAATGCTGTACAATAAAAATAAGTTACTAGAAAGACATTTCATGTGATTCAATGTCAAAGGAATGGTGATAAGCTATAAAAGTTTCTAAACGATTACTTGCAACTTCTGTACTTCTCTCCTTCCAGGTGGACAAAAGTTCACAGACCAGCACTGGTCTGTGGACAGCACTTTGAGTAGGACTCCTCTGGACAAGCAGGGAGGACAAATGCAAACTAAGTTTTCTATTTGCTTTTATAAAACCATCTGCCTCTTAATCACCAAAGTTGTAAAGTTTTATATGCCAAGTAACCTCTTCAGGTCAGCCCCCGAGGCCCATTCGGCTAATTGCTTGTATGATTATTTAGTTAATATTATTTTAAACCAACTCACTTTTTTATATGGACCAATTTTTTAATGTCTGCTCCACACAAGTAGAAAATCCATTTCAGTTGCCATAAATAAGATATAACTGAGCAAAGAAGTGGTTTAAATAAGTTGTTATTCAAGTCTAGAGAGAGAGAGTGTGGCCTGCTCTGAGAAGAGTTCAAATGTTACTAATGCAGAACTAAAACTTCCTACTTGACCTAATCAGGAGACCGAGAGGAAATTAAAGAGAACTTTTGCTCATTATGTATTTCAGTGCCATGTAATGCCCAGTTATGTTCCATCTAAAAGCATTTTAAGGATCAAACAATAGTTTCTCTATTCTTCAGAAAACAGGGCAATATTTTAACTCATCCCATATGAGGGCCATCCAAGTTGTCCACCATGACTGTGTCTGTCTACAGCCACCCGTCAAGTGGTCCTAATCACATGGGTAACTGCACACAGGTATCAGTTGTCACCACTTCCCCTCCCTGATCACCCTGTCTTACAGACCACTGATACTGTAGACCATAGGCTCATTGCAATTCTGAAAGTAATACTCTCCTCAGATCTATACAGTCTTTATGAGCCTTTTTTTTTAAGCAGACTCCATGTACAATGTGGGGCTTGAACTCACAACCCAGAGATCAAGAGTCCCGTGCTCTACTGACTGAGCCAGCCAGGCGCCCCTGTGAGACTTACTGGACTCCAGCTGTAGCATCTGACACACCATAAGCACCCAACTAACTTGTATTTTCTTCCTTCTTCCAATAATAACCAGTTTCTTTTCCTGATGAGACGAGAAAAATAATTTTTGAAGGCTGGAATTCCCCCCTCAGGCTCCCTTGTAGCTACAAGGAGGAAAAGTAATTCTTGCACACTTATTTTTTTTACTGTTGTAGTTATTTAATTACAATCTACGATTTTTTTCAAGAGAACATTTTGCCTGTGCATACACAAAAATATTTATAGAACCTACCAGAGGTTAGATATTATGATTAAATTAGACAATTCACAAAATAAAGATGGCTTAAAACACAAAAAAAATCATGACCCACAGTTATAATATTGGTCATATCTGATGGACCTCAGAGCTTTGGCATGGTCTCTCAGTTTTCATGTATCCACAACTCTATCCAACTTTGAACATTACTCTGACATTGGGGAGCAGAGACTCCAAGGTCAGAAAAAGAGTTTTTCCGCCGGTTGTGAATTCTTTGTTATTTACTCCCAACTAAACGCCAGACCCCAGCTTCTGGGTACACACGCTGTGCATAGGAACAGTTGGAAGATTTAAATTTATGTGATATTCCCAGACATGTGAATATGAGCCGAATCTTATAACAATGGAGAGATCCTTCCACAGACATTTCTTACCTAGTGTTGAACTTTATCAAAGAATTTTTTCCCCCAACTAACAGTTTCAAATAAATGCTAACCATACAGCGTCTCTTCTCTTCCCTCAGGATATACAAACCACAGAATTCCGATGACTCACCCCAAAATAGCTTATGAATATGCCAGGGGCGGAAGGGCATGCTGTTTGGTTCTCTAAAACTTCCTGCCAAACTGAAGAAACTGAACATACACAGATATTTGGGGACTAACTGTGAGTAATAATGAGAATTTAATCCCCTTTAGTCTTCTGAGTTAGCAACAGCTTGCCTAACATGTCCGGTTACATCCTGTTTGCTACACATGTGACTCCTCGAAAAAATAATAATATAATATTATTAGCACAATGTTTCATTGTTAAGACTGCTATTCTCTGTGTCAGTGGTTCTCAAACATTGGCAGCCATTTGTACACTAAGGTCATCTCTTGGAAGAACTATAAATTCATGGTTTTATGAAACAAACATATTATTATTGTGAAATAAGTTGCAGGATTCAATGTATGGAATTTTAGGGCTCCACAAGCTCTTAAAAAGGAAAGACTGTTACTTACATTGATTAAAATCTTGGATGTGAATCTCAGTTCTTACACCAGCTATGTCACCTTTAGTAGGTGCTTGACGTAAGTCCTATTTTCCCCTATGTAAAATGAGGATATTAGCACTGTCTATGTTTAAGCTTAGGATTCTAGGTCCATAAGGTGACGATTAAATAGGGAATGTACACAAATAAGGAGTACTGCTAAGTAACTAAGTTATCTAGTGCGATCTCTTTTCACGAATAATGAATCTGAAGACCAAAGCCATTAGTGACCTTGGAACAGTCACACACCCATCACTGCATTACAGAGCATTATAATGTTGTGGTTAAAAACAGCCCAATTCAGGAGGATATGTGCTATGGTGAGTGCTGTGAAGTATGTAAGCCTGACAATTCACAGACCTGTACCCCTGGGGCAAATAATATATTCTATGTTAATAAAAAGAAAAAAGAAAAAGAAAAAACCCAGCCCAGTTCAGGCCCCAGGTTTCCTACTTGCTAGCTGTATAACCTTGGGCAAGTCGCTTCATTTTTTGATGCCTCAACGTTCTTATCTATAATATTAAAATAATAGTAGTATTTTTCTCACAAGGTTGTTAAGACAGCATAAAAATGTAACAGGTCACAGTGTCTGGCATGTACACACTAATCAATAAATACTACCACATCAAACTTAAGAAGTTCTGGTTCTCCCAAAAACAAATTTTAGAGTAAAATGAATGTCATCAATGCCAGGCTTCTTCAAACTAAATCCATAAAAGCAACCCAGACCTAAAATAAACAAACAAACAAACAAACAACTCAAAAATGTGTCTGACGCAGTTTACAAGGTGATCAGATTATTTGCAGATGTCTTTTCAGATCAAGGTACGTGTCTTCTTCAAGGATGTTTATGTGTCATGTTGCCCGTCTGTTATAAAGGAAGGATACCAACACACAACTTAATATTTCAAACAGTTGGAGGAGTCACTCTGATTGGAGTTTGAAAGGAATGCCAATATCCAGCTGTCCTTGACATTTGTGGAAGAACTGTAACACAGTGGGAGGAGTGCCAGACTCCGTTTGCAGTCCAGACTCTGCCATGTGTCTAGCTAGACTCAAGCTGCTGGACCTCTGAGTCACCATCTATAAAATGGGGGCAGTTTCTGCCTTGTTACAAATGCTACATGGAAACAAGTATGAGACATGTTTCATAAATGTAATATGTTCTATGCATATGCATTCTTTAAACAGGGCAGTTATTCAAAACTATTCTGCAGGAGTTAAGGGTCAGAAATATACTTTCCTTTTCTTTGCTTAGTACATACTCAAAGGACATAGAGACTCTCATTTTGAGGAGAAATGCAGGAAAGAAACAGGAGAAAGACTTTAAGTCCAAAGACAGAAAGAATTTGAAAGTTGCCCATCTTGACATGTGATAAAAAAGCATGCAAGACTATATGCTTCCATATCTCTTGACAATAATTAGCGCCCATAGTAGGTACTTAAGACATATTTGTTAAAAGAATGGATGAGACGCAAATGAACGATTTTAGGATTTACTCTGTCCAGGCCTTAGCTGACACCACTGTATCCCTACTCCCACCCATTTCGTCCCTAATTTGAAAATCCCAGAATTAGGCACAGCCATTGATGACCTCCAGGAGTTATATGCCTATAACTGCTAGCACCTGCACAAAAGGGTAAGAAGGTGATTATGGTATAGATACAGAACTTCTCCCTAGCTCATCATTTGTTTGTTTGTTTGTTTGTTTGTTTTTTAGCAATAGACTACCCTTTGTCTTTGCATTGTCTTGAAATTTTGTGAGTGATTTCAATCCTGAGTTGAAACCAAGGGCTCAAAGGACCTGAGAAACCATACTTCCTACCCACAATAGACGTCATTTCCAAAAATGAGAGCAAAAGGACCTACATGATGTTTTTACTCCCCGCGTTTCTTAAAGTACCACAAAAGAATGAATAGGAACGTTCTGTGGTTTGGGATGGGGGCCTGGACAGGTATGGCCTCTCACAGCAACTCGCACACCGGCCCAGAAAAAACTTGCCAAACAGAACTCTGCTTGGGGGCTTCGGGGAGCACTGCGATTCAGACTGCTGCCTCCCGGTCCTATCAGAGCAAAGATCAGTTGGAGATGCTTCAAGGCTGCACGTGTTTGCTGGCCCAGAGCTCGAAGTGCGTCATCGCCTCACCTGACACTGACTCATGGTTGGATGGAAAGCCAAGGCCTAATTGTGTTGGTCCTATGTAGCTTCCCACTTGCAGCCGAGTGTTTCAACCCCTTGCAGAAAAATTTCACCTTGCTTTCCCACTACACCCTCAGCTATTTCTAAGACAATAGACACCGCAGACTTCTGAATTCCCTTGCCACCCTGAGTCTGCTCCTGTCTCTTCTGATGGCTCCCCTCCCCCACCACGGCCCACAGCAAGAAGCTGGGGGGAGGGGGGGCTCCTCCCTGTGGGCTCTCAAGAAATATGCATCCAACTCAGTTGGGTCACTCTCAGAGATAAGAGGCAGCCCGGATTACCAGATTTCCTAAATACATCTGAAAACCCATTACCTGGGGCCAGGGTGACAGGAGATTTTTTTCTTTACAGAAAAACCAATTTTTCTCAAATGCACGGCGGTAAGCCTCAATACAGATACTGTGTCTTACTTGAGCTTTAAAAAAAATTCAGCATGTCTGGCACAGGAGTTTAAGACTCCGAGGCAGAAAATCTAAATCGGTAACAAAATTCTCCCGAAGTAATAGATGGTTCACAGACATCAAAGAGTCAAAGCCAACATGAAATATGTATTGGACAAAAATAGCATAGAGCCAGCTCTTGTTTCTTGATATTTCAGGCTGTATGTTTTCCCATCTACCCTGGCAGATTCCTTGTCTTATCAGTTTGTGTACACACTGTGCTTGCAAAGTGCTAGAAACATACATATTTTGGATTTTTTTTATTACAGAAATAAAGAGTGGATGAATGTGAGATTAGTAAGAAATAAAGAGAAGAAAGGAAAAGGGAAAGAAAAAAGAAAGACTTAAACCTGTGGCGAATCAACATTTACGCTATGAGCATAAGCACTTTGTGTTATTTTTGTGTGACTTAACACCCTAATTCTAAAAATGAGCCTCTGAAGCCCGATTCTGTGTACAGCGGGCTGAGTGGGTGGGAATGTAACACCAAGCCCTTGAAATCAAAAGAAAAAATTGGGGAAAGAAAGTTTCACGACACTGTTAAAAAGAATACCCAGGTTATTCAAGATTAAAAACACTGAACATGTGATAGAATCAAACAAAGCTCATTTACCAAAGATGGGCATAGTCAATACTTCTATAATTTGAGAAGGCAAGAGAGGCTCTGGTGGGCAAGAGCACACACAAAAAATACCTACATAAATAAAAGTAGGTGGGCGTCAAAGAATTTAGGGGACTTAAACAAAACAGAAGAGAGAATTTTAGGGACCAAACTGGGATTGGTGTTTTCTAGGCGCATGCGTGTGAGATGACTGAAATGAATACAAGCCACCACAAGGGAGTGAGGAGGAGATAGAACTAGAACGGTCCCTCTCCCTTCCTGGAGAAATCAGCAACTCTTAATTGTAAATGATAATATTGCATAATAAATATTTTATTAAAGATTTTATTTATTTGACAGAGAGATCACAAGTAGGCAGAGAGGCAGGCAGAGAGAGAGAGAGAGAGAGAGGGAAGCAGGTCCCCTGCTGAGCAGAGAGCCCAATGCGGGACTCGATCCCAGGACCCTGAGATCATGACCTGAGCCGAAGGCAGAGGCTCAACCCACTGAGCCACCCAGGTGCCCCATAATATTGTATAATAAATATTAATAATATCTATTAACAAGTAACAGCTACAAACCCAAATTGGGTGGAAAATTATGGAGAAAGAAAAATGTTGGGCAAGAGTCTGGCAAGATCACTTGGGGATAACAGTGGAAGGCAAGGGCCATGTCAACCAAAAGGCAAGTATGTGGAATTGCCCTTGCCCACAGCAGAGGGGGACAGTTCTCTCCTGGGTGCTCATACAGCTCTGTTCACACATAAAAGCCCGAGCAAGTATTCTTATATATTACTGTTTTGTTGTTTTCCTTGCCAATTGTACCACCTCCTGTCATAGTGTTAGCTTATAGCAGGTCCTTAATAAACAGTTGTTGAATGAAAAAAAAAATTTAACCCATGTTATAGACTCTGATGATGACAGACTTTTCAAGCAGCTTAAGTGGGAGTAAGTTCAGCTTTTAAAAAAAAATGATACATGCTTAAGGAAAACAAAACAAAGCCCTAGAACTGACTGTAAATTTGAGCCTGCACTGGACTATCCTAAACAAGGAAATTCAGTAAGAATGGTCTCCCAACCTGGACAAAGCTAAACTCTTATCTATTCTCTGCACCTGTAACCGCTTGATTTATAAATAGTTTGCCCTTTTACTTTGCTTCATGGTCAGCTGCACAGCAGAAGAAATGACTAAGATCACGTTGCTGTTGTGACTAATCTTTGCAAGAACAGTGCAGTAGGTGAAAGGGAGCGCATCTGTGATGTGACTTGCAAAAGAAAGAAAGAAGAAAAGAAAAAGAAAAAGGGGTTCCTGGGTGGCTCAGTCGTTAAGCATCTGCCTTTGGCTCAGGTCATGATCCCAGGGTCCTGGGATCGAGCTCCGCATCAAGCCCCGCATCAGGCTCCCTGCTCAGCGGGAAGCCTGCTTCTCCCTTTCCCACTCCCCCTGCTTGTGTTCCCTCTCTCGCTGTTTCTCTCTCTCTGTCAAATAAATAAATAAAATCTTTTTAAAAAGGAAAAGAAAGAAAACAAAAGCACTGAAAAGAATTGGGGTACCATGTGAAGAGATAGCCAAGAAAAGAAACTGATGAAGCAGTTTCTGAGAACGTTTGCTCTTATAAGGCAGATGTTACTATATCTTAATATAAGTTGTAAAAGCACACTACCCTAATTAATCAGCTCAACGGTATGGTATACAGCCTCAAAATTCGTCATTTCGAAGACTATATGGTAGCATGAATAGTTACTTACTGGTTGATCTGATCCATATATACTGGCCTCCTATGTACCAGCTCTGCTCTATATGCTAGGTGTGCATGAAGGGATAAAATAGGCAAAAATCTGTCAGAATGAGCCTAACATTCTTGTATAATGTGCATAATATAATGCTACATCAAGGCCGAGGGAAAAAAATCCAAGACAGCATAAAGGAACGAAGATGAGCCGTGGTGGCCTGGCAGACACAGTTGGAGACCTCAGTTCTGCTCCCAACTTATATAATGTCCAGCAGTCAGCTGCTCTTGCTGATTCTCTTTTCTACAGTTCTTCTTTTTTTTTTTAAGATTTTATTTATTTATTTGACAGAGAGAGACAGCAGGAGAGGGGACACAAACAGGAGGAGAAGGAGAGAGAGAAGCTGGCTTCCCACTGAGCAGGGAGCCTGATTCGGGTCTTGATCCCAGGACCCTGGGGTCGTGACCTGAGCTAGAGGCAGACACGTAACCACTGAGCTACCCAGTTGCCCAAGATCACACTTTTGAAGGTGTCCCCAAAATATGTCTCATCCTTATATCTGGTTGGAGAATAAAATACCCAGAAAGTTATTAGCCATAATTCTGTACTCACCCAGTTTTAGGACCTTCTGGTCTCAAAACCTGTGTGGACCTTAAAAACAAAAACAAAGCTGAAAATTTAATTTCCAAGATTCCTTGGTTACTGATGCCTCTCCCCTGGGCCCCACCCCTTACCCCCACCCAGCACCTGACAGAAGTAAGCATAAATTCTTTCTAGAGGAAAGCCCTTTAAACTTAGGCTTCAAAGAGCTCCCACAGATAAGGTGGCAAAGTGTTTATACGCAATAAAACAGGCTCCAGGCATGCAAATCAGTAGAAAGAATAAATGCTAACAAGTAGTCAAGATATTAAATAAGTGTACTAATTATTTCAAAGAAATAAATAAGTGCAAAAACATGTAAATAATCATTGAAATTAGAAATGCACTGGGGGAAGTATCTAACCAATATATAGGGTCATGTTTATTCTTGTAGGCTTGCATCAATGACCCATACCTTCATCCCATCTTTATTTTTGACAGCTTTATTAGGTATAATTGATATACAACATTGATGTACTCATATTTAAGGTACAATTTGATGAGTTCAGACAGATGTAAACATCTGTGGTATCATCACAACAAAGTTTGAAGTACACTATTATTGTGTATTGTATTGTTAACTACAGTTACTATGTTGTACAGCAGATCTCTAGAACTTATACCTCTTGCTGAAGATGTATACACATACTGAAACTTTTTTGAGAGAGAGAGAGAGCGTGCAGGTATGCACCAGTGGAGGGGAGGCGCAGAGAGAGAGGAAGAACCTCAAGCATGCTCCACATTCAGCGAGGAGCCCCATGTAAGGCTTGCTTTTATGACCCTGAGACCATGACCTGAGATGAAATTGAGAGTCAGTCGCTTAAACAACTGAACTACCCAGGCACCCCACCACCACCATAATTGAAGCTTTATACCCCTTGAACAATAACTTCCCATTTTCCCCATCCC
The DNA here is from genome assembly GCA_004024625.1 of Mellivora capensis. NCBI lineage: Eukaryota > Metazoa > Chordata > Mammalia > Carnivora > Mustelidae > Mellivora > Mellivora capensis. The sequence goes on along the minus strand of PISX010003117.1, from coordinate 135,145 downwards.
CCAGTGTAGTCTCTGCTTCTATGAGTTTGACTATTTCAGATTCCCTACCTAAGTGGGATCATGTAGTATTTGTCCTTCTATGACTAATATTAGTATAATGTCGTCCACGCTCATCTGTGTTGTTGAGGCTGGCGGAACTCCTTCTTTTTGAAGACTACATAATGTTCCATTGTCTATATATTCCACGTTTTTTAAGCCATTCATCTGTTGATGGACACATTGATTTTTCCTATTTTGGGCTATTCTAAATAATACTGCAGTAACATGGAGTGTGATCCATATCTTTTCTATGAATATATCATAAAATACAATGATTTCCTTAGAGCGAAGTTCTTAAGTGGGGTCCATAATGCTTAGAACTCGGGGAGTCTGTGAATTTGAATAGGAAAAAAATTCATATTTATTTTCATTAGTGGAATTTCTTTCCATTTTGAGTGTACACAACAGACAATAGTAGTTGTAACAATAACTGACTTTTTCACGATTATGAATCTCAGATTTTTTTTTAATTTTTTTAAAAGATTTTATTATTTGACAGACAGAGATCACAAGTAGGCAGAGATGCAGGCAGAGAGCGAGGAAGGGAAGCAGGCTCCCTGCTGAGCAGAGAGCCCGATGCGGGGCCCGATCCCCGGACCCTGAGATCATGACCTGAGCCAAAGGCAGAGGCTTCAACCCACTGAGCCACCCAGGCGCCCCAATGAATCTCAGATATTTTTATATCATATAACAATTATTTTGCAGATATCACAGAATATTTTTATACTCATCTCATTAGAATTATAGTACTCATTATAATAAACCTACAGTGACTACTCTGTTATAAAGTGGTATTTTTAGTGTGTACATATTACCAGATCACAATTTTTAAATTTTTAAATTTTTGGATACCCATGCTTCAAGATAATTGGTTTATTTTTTATAACTAACTTCTTTGTAGTCTGGTATATTTGATTTTATCCATTTAAAAAACATTATGTAAAGACAGCCATAGACCTCATCTGACAGCCACAGGTTTCCATGACACAGAAAAGATTAAGAACAATACTACACCAAACAAACTCAGAAAAAAATGTTATGACTCTGAAAATTTAAGTTTAAATTAATTTCCTTTTACTAGCGCAGAGGACCACAGGGGAATGGAGGGAAAACTGAATGGGAAGAAATCAAAGAGGGAGACAAACCATGAGAGACTCTGGACTCTGGAAACCAAATTGAGGGTTACAGAAGGGAGCGGAGTGAGGGGATGGGGTGACTGGGTGATGGGCATTAAGGAGGGCACGTGTGGTGATGGGCACTGGGTGTTACATGCAACTAATGAATCACTGAGCACTACACCAAAAACTAATGATGTACTACTATATGTTGACTAATCAAACATAAAAAAAATTAATTTCCTTTTTATTTTTTTAATTTTTTTAAAGATTTTATTTATTTATTTGACAGAGATCACAAATAGGCAGAGAGGCAGGCAGAGGGGGAGGGGGAAGCAGGCTCCCTGCTGAGCAGAGAGCCCCATGTGGGACTCGATCCCAGGACACTGAGATCATGACCTGAGCCAAAGGCAGAGGCTTTAACCCACTGAGCCACCCAGGTGCCCCTCCTTTTTATTTTTTAACTCTAAAAATGATCTTTATAAGTCATCTAGACAAATTTTATTAAGGGTATTTTGTTTTGGCTTTCAAGTTTTTATATAGATGTTTGTATTCAATTTGTGTTCAAATTCAATAGTGAAAGAAGAAAGGAATAAAGAGGAGAAGAAGTGGAAGACACATTTTGCAATTTGCCAAGCTATAAGCTTTTACCTCCTGTCTTACCAAAAACAAAAAACAACCCCCTCCCCCCAAGAAACATTTGAAAGTCTCTACATTATTAGTCATTTCCACATCACTCTCTAGAAATTTCTACCAGGCATATTTTCAATCTCTTGAGGAAGTAAGTTACTTAAACTTACAACCTGGCACATAAAATAGGATTTTCACTTTCAGATGTTTGTCTGAGTTTGGGGACTCCATGGTTTGTCTAACAAGGCTGCTTTATCACATTCTGTCTTCAATCTCTTTCTAAAATGTAGAAATGAAATTTAAGTATTTTCCCTTCACACTGATCTTTCACTCTCTTTAGCTCCCTCTCCGGCCCTTTTGTATAGCATTCTATCTTAGCCCTTGGATTTCTGCATGTTTGTGTCTCAGGTTCAGTAAACTCAGCTGACCCACCCCACCCCAACCAGAACTTCAAAAGAAGCTGGGAACGGCCACACTTGTTCTAGCTGGAACATCATCATTCTAAGTCCCTCCCTGTTTACTCTTGAGATGTTTGGGCCTCCTTTCATCTCCAGTTCTTGGATTCTGGCACAATAACCCAGCTCTGACGTCAGCATCTAACCGTCTGGATTCCAGGCTGTCACTGAAAGTTTTATGCAGTGATGATTCTGGGGCTGTGCTCTTCACACAAATTTGCAGTTTCTGCTGCCTTGAGTGAGAAATCCCCTTGTCGGGGGTGGGTTAATGGACATTGGGGAGGGTATGTGCTATGGTTAGTGCTGTGAAGTGTGTAAACCTGGCGATTCACAGACATGTACCCCTGGGGATAAAAATACTTTATATGTTTATAAAAAATAAAAAAAATTATTAAAAAAAAAAAAAGAAATCCCCTTGTCTAGAATGAGCCTTCCAATTCCCAGAGGACAGGGATGTGGCCAGCTATTGCCTCTTTTCATACAGCCCAGTGAGACCTGGAAAGATCTATACCATTTGCCACCACTGAAAAGGACTCTTCAATGACCCATTGTATGATATCATTGACCTTCTCCTGCAACTAAAATAAAATGAACCCTCTTGTCACACTTTCATATCTACTTCAGCAAAGTGACATATCCAATAGAAAAGTGACCTTTTCTGAAGTTTTCTCAGGGGTTAGAAAGTGCAACGAATTACACCTCACAACCCAGAGGAAAACTTCCAGAAAAAAATGTTTCTTACTCATCTTTTCCCCCCAAATCCCTACATCATACAGCAGTAGCCCTATCTCCCTCTCTGTCCCTCTCTCTCTGATTCTCGAGCTCATTGCTGCTTTCTAACTTCCATGCAGCTAGAAAAGAGAATGAGGAAGAGCACTATGAATTCATGTGAAGCAATTTCCCAAAGACATGAAGTTACTTACAGCACAATGCATAACAACAGATGTGTTATGCTCCCTTTTGTGTTGCGAAACATACATATACCTGCATCTCTTTACCAAAAAAAGAAAAAAGCCATAAATGAGAAACATGAAAACTATGCACCTGGTTACCTACAAGGGGTGAGGGGAGCAGTAACATTTCCCTGAGAATTCCTATTTTTATAGTTTTGACTTGAAATCATGTTAATATTCTGTATACTTGGGGCACGTGGGTGGCTTAGTGGGTTAAGCCTCTGCCTTCAGCGCAGGTCATGATCTCAGGGTCCTGGGATCGAGCTCCGCATCAGACTCTCTGCTTAGCCGGGAGCCTGCTTCCCCCCGACCCCCGTCTCTCTCTGCCTGCCTCTCTGCCTACTTGTGATCTCTCTGTCAAATAAATAAATAAAATCTTTTAAAAAAATATTCTGTATACTCAGAGAATAAACAAAAATCTTTTTAAAAAAGGATAAGAAAGAGGGAAAAAAACCACTAAAACTGAAAGCAAGCTGAAACAAATGAATCCAATGTTATTTCAAAAAAATGACATCAACAGGGGTGCCTGGGTGGCTCAGTGGGTTAAAGCCTCTGCCTTCGGCTCAGGTCACAGTCCCAGGGTCCTGGGATCGAGTCTCACATCAGGCTCTCTGCTCAGCGGAGAGCCTGCTTTCTCCTCTCCGCCTGCTTCTCTGCCTACTTGTGATCTCTGTCAAATAAATAAATAAATAAAATCTTTTTTAGAATGACATCAACAATAAACCCATATTACAGGGATGAAATGGCAGTGAAAGAGCTACTTCAGAACCCCCATGGCTGCAGCGTCTGACTCGGGGCCTTGGGCCAGGCATAAAGCAGGGGGTGGAGAACAGCAAACACGTTATGAATTCTTAGTAACAGGTTTGTTTTTGAACGGTATAGGCAAAGGGATTCTGAAATTATTTTATATCTATTATAGGATTTAGCAAATAAACTAATAAACTAATAAATAATAAATAATAAACTAATGTATGGAGAACCATGATTTTCTCACTGTGGAAGGAAGGACAAACTAATATGGAACAGCGAAGGCAAAAACCTGTGAGCATAGAACTGAACTGGTAGCATGGGCTCAAGATTTCTAATACACATATTTCTATACACATGTATGGGCACATATATATGTATTTGTGGAATTTATGTATATGCATACATACAGCATGTGTTTATGTAATTTATATTTGTGTGCATGTATCACACATGTGTATACATATAGATTCTATGAATAGAACTAAGATTCTATATGTAAACGTATACATATAGATGTGAATCTATATGTAGACATTAACTAAGATTCTATTTACAGAACGGCTTAAAAGCTATGACAGTAGCAATGGACACCCCTAGAGCCCTGATCTTAATCTCAAATTTCATTTCTCACTAAAGGGAACCAGGAATCCTAGTTTCCCTGATACCAGGCTTCATTTAACTGCTCAAACTGAACATTTTTAACCAACTTTTTAAATGAATAGTTATTACTAAGGATTAAAGATCTCCAAATGTTCTCCATGTTCTTTTGAAAGGTATATAAAGACCCTCAACTTGTAATATCTTAAAGTCAAATCAAATTCCTAGAGTCCTTTGGCAAATAACTTCTTAAAATCTTTAAAGGCCCCTACCTTGTAATTTGAAACAGAAATGAGCTATTGATATGAGTTTACTGGGTTTGGGGATAGCAAAAATGTCACAATGCTAGCAGACCTAAGACTGTGTCTATACCTATGTCACCAAAGAAACTGTTTAGGAAATTAACTCATAGATAGGTAGCCTGCATGTGGAAAACACATTATTTTCTTTTTCTAGATTAGATAGCAGTTACGCAGGAAGATCTGTGATCCGCGAGTTAAAGGTCTGCCTTTAACACTTCTAACCTCTAAGTTTGAGAATAACTAAGTGACCTTTTTTTTTTTTTAATCCAAGAAAGCTGACCATACGAGGAGAGTTGTACACCTTTTGTTCACCCCAGGCGACCTCCTGTTTTGCATCCTATTTCACTTAACTTTTTGGCACCAAATTTACAGTTTCTTTATGAAGAATAGTAGTCTTAGCAGACCAGTATATTGTGAAGAAAGGCTTATCATAAAGGGGAAAAAAAGTATATGGTCTTCTCGTAGTCTTCTTCTTCTTTTTAAGATTTTATTTATTTATTTGACAGACAGAGATCACAAGTAGGCAGAGAGGCAGGCAGAGAGAGAGGAGGAAGCAGGCTCCCTGCTGAGCAGAGCCTGATGTGGGGCTCGATCCCAGGACCTCGATCCCAGGACCCCGGGATCATGACCTGAGCCAAAGCCAGAGGCTTAACCCAGTGAGCCACCCAGGCACCCTTCTCGTAGTCTTCTTATAATGAAGTGGGACCATTGGTTTCACCGGAGACCTACCTTCAGATGCTATCAGGAAGGAGCCATTCAAATCCCCACTAATCCCACAGCAAATGGCTCAACCTGCTTCCTACTTATAAGGTCAATAAAGAAAGGAGTAGCCAAAGCCCCAAGGGGTAAAATCCCCTACTTGGGAGCCAAAGCACTGTCCTAGGCAGTTAAACCTACATTCTACCTAGTCTGACTACAGAGTCAGTTTGCCAGCAGGTCGGGAAGCGTGGGTGTCCTGAAAACTCAAAACAGGAAAGAGACCATTCAGGTCTACTAGTTCATTCTTCAGAGATCAAAAGTGAGGTGAAGTGAATTGCTCAAGACAAAACAAAACAGGGCACCCCTAGGACTAAAACTCTAATGTTTGGTCTAGAGTCCAGAATCTTCTTTGGAACAGAATTTGTGTGATGCTGATTTTTTTTTTTAATGTCAGCTGCTTTAATCAGCTAATAACACAAGTTATTAAGTGCATATAAAGAAACTGTTGAGGTAAAAGTACCAATTTATGGAAATCATTACAGATGAAAACAAAGGCAAGTGATGCGATGTGAAGAAAATGAAAAAAATTCTTCAAGCATGGCATGTTGGCCCTGAAAGAATACTGGAAGGCGATCTCCTCCAAGGTTTTTACAAGGATTTGTTGTTGTTGTTTGGTCTGTTGTGGTTGTGTTTTCCCGGGGAAGAGGAGAAGTCATTTTGTTTGGTTTTGCTTGTTTAGATCCTGTGTGTGTGTGTGTGTGTGTGTGTGTGTCGCAATTTTTTGTCATTGACATATACTGTATTCTTTGTTTCAGGGGTACAGGCCTGTGATTCATCAGTCTTACATAATTCACAGCACTCCCCATAGCACATACCCTCTCCAGTGTCCATCTCACCCAACCACCCACCCCAGCAAGCCTCAGTTTGTTTTGTGAGATTAAGAGTCTCTTATGGTTAGCCTCCCTCTCTGCTTTCCTCTTGTTTCATTTCAAACAGCGCCCCCCAGGCACCTTTTCTTTTCTAGGGACTCCGTGTGAAAATCCCCATGGACTTGAGCCCCTTGTTTAATTCCCCGGGAACTGAAGGCCAGACACCAAGGTCTTTCCCTAAGAAGCAGAGACGTTTCTTAACGAAGTAACGAAATAAAGATACTTTCTCAATCCGTTCTTCCACTGTTGCAAAGGGAGGCAGAGGGAAAGGAGAAAGGGAAAGAAGTGGGGCGGGGTATCTATCCTCTGCGCCCCCTACCCCGAGCCCTGGCAGAGCGCTGGCGGGCGGCGGGCCCTGGACGGAGGCCCGGGGAGCCCCAGGCCCAGCTAGGCGCAGAGAGGCAGCCGCCCCGCGCCGGAGAGGCCACCGCCTCCAGGAGACCCAGGAGGAGGTGGGAGGCGGCCGGAAAGCTGGAGATCCGCTCCGCTGCTTGCCGCTGGGGTGGGAGCGGGAGCGCAGCGAGGTGTGGGCTCGTTCTGGGAGCGGACATCTGGAGAGTGAAGGCTGTGCCGCAGGGGGTTGCAAAAGCAGATCAGGTCCCCGCGGGGCCGTAGTTTACAGTAGAGTTAGGATCGCTGTGCGCGGGGGGGGGGGGGGGGGGGGGGGGGGGGGGGGGGGGGGGGGGGGGGGGGGGGGGGGGGGGGGGGGGATGGCGGGGGCGCTAAGAAACAATCCCCACAGGTCGATTCTTCGGGAACATGTCGTTGAGATATTCCAGAATGGGTTGGTATATATGGCTATCCCGCTGGATTGACAAGACACGGTGCAATCTTCAAAGGGCTTTTGCAAAAGGTGTCTGCACATTGCTAAGATTTCGGAGGTACCAGCCTGCACCACAGTTGCTTCGGAAGAATGATGAATTAAAATGGCTTGGCTCCAAATGTTAATCTTGATCCCGAGGAACATGAGAATCTAGCTTGGTGCTCCGATTTAGGAAATGACTGCGCCCGAGTAAACTTACATGAAAGAATCATAAAATGGAGGGGTCATTAAAAAAACCGATCAGGCCCAGCGCTCCTTTCCCCTAAAAGTTAAATATTTAAAACAACCAAAACAATTATTTATCTTAAAGTTAATACTTTCCCAGGTATATTAATGACTCACTGATCATTTATATCACACAACACATTTTCATTGACTATCATGTTCAAAGTAACGCAGGAGATTGAAAAGAAAGAGGAGGAGAGGGAGGGGGAAGGAGAGGAGGAGGGGGAAAAGGAGGAGGAGAAGAAGACGACTACAAAGAGGATCCTCTAACAATCTGCCAAGGGCAGCGCCTGGGTGACTCAGTTGGTTGAGCATCTAACTCTTGGTTTTGGCTGAGGCCTGATCTCATGGGTCTGGGATGGAGACCCTGTGGGATCTGAGCTCAGCAGGGAGTCAGCTTGAAGATTCTCTCCCTCTGCCCCGCTCCTGCTCCCTCTCTCTCTAAAATAAATCAGTCGCTGCTCTCTCTCAAATAACTAACTAAATAAATAAATCTTTTTTTAAAAGATTTTATTTATTTATTTGATAGAGAGATCACAAGTAGGCAGAGAGGCAGAGAGAGAGGAAGGGAAGCAGGCTCCCTGCCAAGCAAGGAGCCGGATGCGGGGCTCGATCCTAGGATCTTGAGATCATGACCTGAGCTGAAGGCAGAGGCTTTAACCCATTGAGCCACACAGGCGCCCCAATAAATAAATCTTTTTTAAAAAATCTACCAAGAATAGATAATTCTAAGTCAATGCACATTAATGTGCCAAAGCAGACATAAAAATTAAGTGTTAAAAAAAATTAAGTGTGTGATAAAGTTATGACCAAAAAATTAATAAGGAAAGGAAATGTTATCTTTTATATGCTATAAAAATGAAATGATTGGAAAAAGTCTTGTCCGTGCCATACTTCTAAATTTAATTCAGAAGGAATAAAGAATAAAGTATTTTTAAAAATCATAAACCAACATGAAGCAAATTTAAGTATATATTTACTACTTGAGAATAGGAAGGACTAAGTAAAATCTTTGAAAGAAATAACAATAAAAACCACTGACAGGCTTAACTGTAAAAATGTAAAATCTCTTTAGGAAAAAAACAAATGAAATTAGAAGAAAATTTTAGAAAAATATTTGCCAGTGTAAAACAATATAGAAAAAGTTTATATCTTTACTATAGACAAAATATTAACAACTCAGTAAGATGGGTCCTGAAATAGAAAGTTGGTCAAACATCTTAATAGGCAAAAAAGTACAGTTATAGATATAAGCATTTGAAAAAATATTTCCGTAAAACACTGAAACGTAATTCACTGTCACAAAAACTTAAATGAAAAAAAGAAGACAGATGTAATATTTTATGCATCAGTTTATCCTAAAACTTGTATGTTAATATTGTATGCTAATGAAGTAGAATTAAAATAAGTGCTTATTTTCTGGAAATTGGAAAATAATTTCTGAGGGATCATTAAGCAATAAATACTAAGAGTCTTACAAGTATTCATACTCTGAACACAGTAATTCCATTTTAGCAACTTATTCTATGGACTAGTCATAAATTCACACAGATTTGTGAAAATAATGATTGTTGTTCACTACCTTGGGAAATGCATAAGATAAAATGTAAATTGCAAAAAGTGGGTCACAATGAATAAAAGCCTTTTTGTACACATTACATACACCTATATGTATCATAAACAGGGCCACACTGAAGACTAGAGGAAATATTCCAGAATATTGAGGGTCATCACTGGGTCATGAAATTATGATTAATATCCCAACATTTTTATAAGGAACATGAATTGCATTCATTACCAGCAAAATAAATATTATAAAATGGAAAACAATACAAGAGAACCAAAATAAATTATCCAACATTCTCAGGAAACCTAATAAAATTCTATAAAAATAAAAAGCAACACTTTTAAATTCTAAAATATTATCCAATTTAAAGCTAAGGATTTTTGCAACTTAGTCCCTGAGAAAATAATTACTTTCACTATAAAAATCACAAGTCTAGCCTCCTCTTCCTCATCACTATATGTTATTAGTGTGTTTCTTCAAATAACTGTCTTTTATGATTTCTAGTGACTTTTCACATTCTTTTTGCATAATTATAGCAAATGGGACATGTTGTTAAGATATTTGAGATAATCATGTAAATTTGAATATGGATTAAATATATTAAAATTGTTAAATTTGTAAGTTATGATGATATGGTTTGCACATAAAACAAATCTTTCAATCAGCACTGCATAATGAAGTATTCATGGGTGAAATGACACAATGTCTAGAATTTGGTTAAATACTCTAGCCCCTCCACAAACACAAAAGTGAAGGTCTAAATGAAACAAGATTGTAAAAATATTTATAATTCTTGAAGCTGCATAGTAGGTTCATGAGAACTTATACTTTTTTCTCTCCTTTTGTGTATGCTTTTAGATTTTTCACAATAAGTTTTTAAAGTGTCAATGGAATAGTTTGGGCAGCCACTAATAAATACATTTTTCAAATAGGAAAACATCATCCAAGAGAAATCCAATAGAATGACAGCTTTTAAGGAAGTAGGATTTTTCCTCAGTACTTTTTATGTTGTTCAGTTGTAAGATACCACTGGCTTTTCAGTTACTTTCCCTCCCTGATACCTCCTGTTCTTCTCCTTCCTGTTAACAATGTTTGCCACTACATGAATACTAGACATGGGTCAGAAACCATGATGGACATTTTTTTTCAAATTTCAATAATCTAAAAGCCGTTTATCCTATTTAAAAGAAACATATTCTCAGGGATGCCTGGGTGGCTCAGTGGGTTAAAGCCTCTGCCTTTGGCTCAGGTCATAATCCCAGGGTCCTGGGATCGAGCCCCTGCATCGGGCTCTCTGCTCAATAGGAAGCCTGCTCCCTCTCCCACTCCCGCTGCTTATGTTCCCTCTCTTACTCTGTCTCTCTCTGTCAAATAATAAATAAAATCTTTTTAAAATTCTCTAATTTATATTTTTAATAAATAAATAAAAGCATATTATTTAATTTGTATTGTTTTAAATAAGTCAATATTCCCATCAGTTACAGGTGGAAATAAAAATTTATTTGTATAACTGTAAAGAAATACCATCGAAAAACCTGGCCCTACCCTGCTATTCCTTGTTGCCACAGCTGGGAACCAAGTTTGAGAAGTCCAGAAAGATGAGATAGAAGGATACAGTTCTCTTGTGTTATTTCAAAATTTGTCTTTTCTCCTTGATGTTTATGTTTTTTCCTACCATTTGTACCTTCAGTTTTCCCCCAAAGACACTGATTTATCATCATGCTTTCAGTGACTCGCCTCTGCCTGAACTTTGGTTCCAGTGAATTCTCCATGCCTCCCTCCAGCTTTTTTTTTTTTTAAGCTTTCCCACTTTCCTGCTCCTCCTCCAGCTTCTCAAACCACACCCCAGCGTCGCTGGGCATGGGTATCTGATGCTTCCAGGGCTAGAGGGTTGTGATATCGTTCGCCACCAGCCCTGAGCATGTGATTCTCACAGACTGTCACTCTGGCAAAGATTTGTAAAATAAATGCTCATAATATGTATTTGCTGGGGTGTTTTTACCATCACCTTGACCAGAAGGAAAGGATGTGGGCTTCATTTACAGTCATAGGGACAATGAAGCACATTTACTCTTCAGTGCATTTTGAAAGTATAGCTTCCCTCATATCCGCTCGGTGCAGATATTGTTTCCTGGTAACAAGGAAAATGAGTAACACTTAAACTTGAAGCTAAAACCAAAAGCTTCGTTTGAATAAGTATTTCCTAATTATTCCATAAGCCAATCTTACACTAGAAAAATTACCCAGACTAATTAAATCAAAACTTTGAGTTTTACTTATTTTCCCTCAGTTTGCATTCAAACATTGTGTGACTTAAAACATTTTTTTTTCAACTACTCACCTATTCCACAAAGCAGCTTGTTCCTGTGGACTATATTCAATTCAACCAAATTTGCTAGGCATCAATTATGTTCAAAATACTAAAATTATAAATGTGTCATAATAATCATAGCTGACAGTTACTAAGTACCTAGTCTGTGCTAGGCACAGCAATTGTCATGTATTGTTTTTTAAAAGATTTTATATATTTATTTGTGTGAGACAGAGCAGAGCAAGAGAGAACACAGGGTGGGGGGTGGGAACAGAGGGAGAGGAAGAAGCAGAGTCCCCAGCTAGCAGGGAGCCTGACATGGGGCTCGATCCCAGGACCCTGAGATCATGACCTGAGCCAAAGCCAGATGTTTAACTGACTAAGCCACCCAGGACCCGTGTCGCGTATTATTTAACCCTGACAGCAACACTAAAAGTAGGGGGTTATTATTTTCAACTGCTAAGCTGAAAATTCCTTAGTATAGAAGTTTAGAGATATTCTAAAGTGTTATAAAAAAATGAGTTACATTTTTAAACTAAAAAATGACAGGCTGCCTGGGTGGCTCAGTCAGTTAAGCCTCTGCCTTCAGCTCAAGTCATGATCCCAGGGTCCTGGGATTGAGCAGCATATCAGGGTCCTTGCTCAGCGGGAAGTCTGCTTCCCCCTCTTCCTCCGCCTACCGCTCCTCCTGCTTGAACACACCATCTCTTTCCCTCTCTGTGTCAAATACATAAATAAATAAAATGTTTTTTAAAACTGACATAAGAAACACATATAGGCAAATACATAACCTTGGAGGCAAATGACCAGAAGACTATATCTCACTTACTCAGAGTCTGAGTTCACGATGGTCTTTGCCACTGACGTCCTATCAGAAGAGTTTCATTATTTGTTAGCATTTCTTCCAGGAGATGGAAAGGTGTGAGGGAGAGGAAAAAAGAGAGAACAATCGAATTTAAAGTTTTTCAGCTGCTAGATGCCCTGATAAGAAGTTGGTTAAGGGATAATCAGAGATGACTGATTTCGCCAAGATTTTGAATTTACCATAATCTCCAAAATCTAGATTTACATGTCAAATTTGGATACTGAACTAGAAAGCATTCGCTTTGGGACACTTATAAAAGCCAGAGGATTTCTCTACATTATCCCACTTAGTAATTGCAACTATATGACATAGCAGGTTTTCATATCCCTGTTTTATAGGTAAGGAAACCAAGTCTCGCAAAGATAAAGTAATGTGCTCAAGATACCAAAATTGCGATGTCTCTGGGGAAAGTAGCTGAGATGACTCAGGGAGAAATTGAATTTTGAGATTATGTAGATGTTGGTTCAAATTAGAGCTCTGATATATTCCTTCTGTGTAACCTTGGACCAACTCCTTTCCTTGTCTGAACTTCTGTTTCCTTAACCATAAGATGGAGATAATGATGCCTAATACACAGACTTATATAATAATTAAATGAGGTAACATATACACAGGAGATGAGTTCTTCAAGTGATAGTTCGAATTGATACTACAGATGATAGTTCTTCAAATTCCTACCCAGTGTGATTAATGTAGTAAAGGGAAAACCCAGGTCTGCCTCAGTTGGGCCAAGACTCTCCCTCAAATGGCAGTCACTGTAGCCCTAGAGTAAAAATGTAGAGAAGGACAGAAACTAAAATGAAACTTATACGAGGAAAGGATGGAGGTATGGCCAGAATAAGGAGGGTCAAGGAGTGCTCCATATCAAAGCTTCATTCATTTTAAGCAACATAAACCACGTTTCTAAAGGAGTTTATTGTAAAGATATGGGTTGAAGTAGCTCACAAAATCAAAGGAAACTTGAATATAACAAGGCTTTTTGCACAACCAGGAAAGAGGACTCAATCATGAAGGCAGGTTGGATAGTTTCTTCAGGATACAACAAAGGAAATGAAGCCTCCAGCCATTTTCCCTCCTTAAGCCACTCACAAAGTTTCAAGACCCTAGGAGAGAGAATCAGTTAGCCTGTGCTGGGTCCTGTATTTGTCCCGTGGTTAAAGGAGTCTAGTCACCTATGGCAGCCCGATTACTTCAAATGACAGGGAAGGCAGGATTCACCAAGGAAAATTGGAATCCCTGAAGAGAAGGAGTATGGAAGCCTGAGCAGGTGGAAAGAACAGGGTTCACAACAAAGTATATGTAGGTGGTGGGAGAAAAGTCACAAGAGGAAGCCTCTTTTATACCATTGATCAAAATGTTTTATAAGTGTTCCTTTGCCTGGGTGCCCCATGACAATATGGACTCCTTAAGCGCTGGGGGCTTCTTTGAATATCCGTCCTTAGTGAAGGTCTTAGCAAATCTTAGATTCGTAGAGATTTCCTATTTCACCACACCAACGTCACCATGGAACAATTAATTATTGGTTGGATCCCATAAACAAAAGAAAAATATTCATTTACAAAAACGGCATACAGATGAATAAAACGGAGGATTAGATGCTGAATCTAAATAACAAATTTGTTAATAATAATAATAAAATTAATAAATAATTTAATAATAAATTAGTTAAAAGTTCATATTCCATTCTCTAGAATTTGTAACTAGTATAGTGAGAAAGAAAAAAAGATCTTTAAAGTCTGGTAAACAACAGACACAACTTTTAATGTACTTTGATATGCACAATAAACTTATCCCTTCATAGTGAGGGTTTTTTTTTAAGATTTTATTTATTTATTTGACAGACAGAGATCACAAGCAGGCAGAGAGGCAGGCAGAGAGCGAGGAAGGGAAGCAGGCTCTCTGCTGAGCAGAGAGCCCGATGCGGGGCTCTATCCCGGGACCCTGGGAGCCGAAGGCAGAGGCCTTAACCCACTCAGCCACCCAGGGGCCTCCATAGTGAGTTTTAAAAGAAAGTCAAAATGTCATTTAAAAAACAAATGTGAGGGGCGCTTGTGTGGCTCAGTCAGTTAAGTGACTGCCTTTGGCTCGGGTCATGACCTCAGGGTCCTGAGATCGAGCCCTGTGTCAGTCTCTCTCTCGCTCTCCCTGCTCGTGCTCAATCTCACTTTCTGTCACATAAATAAATAAAATCTTTCTAAAAATGTGATCCATAGAGAAAGATGCTGGCCCTTTACATCCATCCATGCCAGGGTGAGGACATACTTTATCCACTACCACACCCCAACAACCTGCAACTCTGAGTTGTTTTCTCATAGGACCATATGCGTTTATTGATTTGTCCATACTTCTCGCGCATTCCCTTAGTAAGACTATATTTCAGAAGGTTCGAGATAGACCTTAAAATGTTGGAATACAACCTAAAACATGGGCCTTAAAACTAAATGGCTCATGTGGGAATCCAACTCATATTTATCGACCATGGACACTTGCAATTGAGAATAAATGACTTGCCCTTGGTGATATTATATTGCCCTGAACTAACAAAGTCACCTCCCAACTAAGGGTGACATCATAAATGCTCTGTCTGCAATAGTTAATTTTAATGTGTCCATTTCGCTAGAGTATGGTGTCCAGGTGTTTGGCCAACCACCAATCCAGATGTGATACTGTGAAGCTACTTCTTTTTTTTTTTTAAGATTTTATTTATTTGTCAGAGAGAGGGAGCACAGGCAGACAGAGTGGCAGGCAGAGGCAGAGGGGGAAGCAGGCTCCCTGCTGAGCAAGGAGCCCGATGTGGGACTCGATCCCAGGACGCTGGGATCATGACCTGAGCCGAAGGCAGCCACTTAACCAACTGAGCCACCCAGGCGTCCCTGTGAAGCTACTTCTTAGATGTGATTCACATTTAGTCCGTAGACTTTGAGCAAAACAGGTTACCCTCCATAATGTGGGCGAGTTTCATCCAGTCAGTTGAAGGCCTTAAGAGCTAGAACTGAGGTTTCAGGATAGATATAGATATATATGCTGTTTGATCTGTTTCTCTGGAGAACCCTGAGTGATATAATATCTTAGAGTGTTTCCAAAGGTTTTGTGAATGGAAAGTAGGTGACTCTCTTTTTAAAATTTAAAATAGTGCAATTAAGCGATTTTTCTCTGATTCTATAGCTTATAATCTATAAATGGCACATTTTCTCTCACTTCCTTGTTTAAAACCCACGAATGGTTTCCCAACCTCCAGAATCCTTAGCATAGTCTCCAACGCCCTGTGTGATCTTCCCCAGATAGGCTCATTTGAGCAGATTCTCAGACATCACTTCCTACTGCTGGGTATGACAATCAGTGGAACAAAGAATGCCTCAGTCTGTCCCTGGTGAACAAAGAACGAAAGCACTTAGGCATAGATGCTCTTAATAGTCTCAGTGGGATATCTGAGTGGATTGTCCTATCACTTGCTAGATAATTCTGTCCAGACAACAGGGACCTGCCCTCAGATGCAGATTACTGTCTACTCTGAGAACTGCTAAGTGCCAATGATGAGGCTTTATTCATGGGCACTCATTTCCCAGACCCCATTTCTATAACTCCGTCTATTTTGACAATACAACACCCCCATAGGTGTGTTGCAATCCACTGTCCCGGTCTCCTAGGGTACACACCATGATCCCTTTGATGGAACTTGAGAAACTCCCTGGTGCCTATGAATTATTAGAAAGGACATCTTTGTATCATTAGAAGCACATTTACAGAACTATCTCTCAAGTTACTGCCACAGAAGGAACCTTATATCTACTTTGGATCTTTCTTTATTTTCTTCAGTTTGAGTGAGAAATGTTTTCTAATACAGTCCCCATAATCTGAGAGTAATGTTCCCTTGTGGGGTCTAAAGCTCCCTATGCCCTGATTAGGTTGTCCCACTCCTGAATAATATGGCCATATGGTTCGTCCATATCTCTGAGTCATTCTGCACCTTCTCCTAAACCTGTCTAATAACACTCTGTTGTCAAAATACGGAAGAACTGGGGCACCTGGGTGGCTCAGTGGGTTGGGCCACTGCCTTCGGCTCGGGTTGTGATCTCGGGGTCTGGGGTCGAGCCCCGCATCAGGCTCTCTGCTCAGTGGGGAGCCTGCTTCCCCCTGCCTCTCTGCCTGCTTGTGATCTCTCTCTCTCTCTGTCAAGTAAATAAATGAAATCTTAAAAAAAAAATACGGAAGAACTGAGGTTATCCCATTCCCACCCCTCAACAAGCAGGGTTGAGAGATAAGCTACTTACTTTTGGGGAGATATGCTAATAAGGTATTCCATAACAGAAAGAGAAATCTGTGGAAATTTCTCAATAAAATCTAGTAATGGAATGAATGTGTAGAAAGGTACAACTATACCCTCATTCATCAGCTGGCTGTGCCACCATATCTCAGGCTATAACACACACACACACACACACACACATCCTCATTATCACCACCAACACAACAACAATGCAAAGAGACAAGGAAAAAGGACAAGTATCCCATAATCCTAATCAATTATAATCATAGGATTATAAAAAGAAAAATCTGGATTGTGTGACTGTAAGTATTAAATGAATCAACAGAAGGAAGAGGTACTGTGTAGGACCTAGAAAAAGAGAAGTAAAGCAAGAAGTGGTCAGTATCTTTCAGGCATCATCCAAGGGGGAAGTGACTTGAACCCTGAGCGTGGACGTACCATTTCTCTAGGCAGATAATTAAGATAATAGCTCCCACCCACAGAGTTCCTACTCTGTGCCATGGGAAGTTCTAAGCCCTAGGCACTCACAAACCCATTTAAATGCATAGCAGCCTATAAGTAAGTGCTGTTATTTTCCCCATTTTCAGGTAAGGAAAACTGAGGCACAAAAGATGTATTTATTTCCCTGGCCCCAAACCCAGGAGTGGCGCTGGACTTGATTCTAGATACAGGCCCCCGGGATCTGCTCTCTAAGATTAGAAGAGTAAAACTGGACAAGACAGCTTCCCTTTCTGTTTAGGAAGAGAGAAGAGAAAACTAGTGTTTGTTGGGCAAATGTGAGTTGCTGAGGATTAGACCAAGAGTGTTACATATACTGTGTTGGAAACAACCCCTGAATCAAACCATCTGATCCTCATTTTATGGAGGTATAATGGGCCTCAGGGAGGTCCCTGGAGAATCAAGTACTTTCTTGAGGATTACTTGGGGAACTTGTCAAAATCAGAGACAGTGTGTTGGTTTCCTTTCATTCATCTTGAAACTAAGCAACAAACAAATGTAGTATATTACACAGATCCCAGCAAGAAGATGCAATCTTGAGATTATGGTCCCTGTGTTTATCTGATATGGACCAATGAACCACTTGATAAAACATGCCACACACACACACACACACACACACACGAAAAAAACAAAAACAGGAAATTCAGTTCAGCTGTCTTCTGAACTAAGTCAAATTTAGTTGAGTGTGACTTAATAGATTCCGTTCTACTGCTTATGTGAGTCAACAGAGAGTGTTATGTTTAATGAAAAAGACGTCTCAGAATCTGCAGAATTGAGTACATTTTAAATCATTCCAACTGTTTGGTTAGTACCATAAAAACTTGTTTAGGAGTAGGAGAGAGTTATAATAGAAGTTACAAAAGCTGGAGCCAAAATCAGCATCCATGAATCTCTCCAAGTATAACAACTTACCCAGAGACCTTTCCTTCAAACAAATTTACATTTTCTTTTAAGGATAAAAGTAGTGGACCTTCTAGAAGGGTCTATGGAAAATAAAGATAAAAATTGTAAGACTAAAACTTACTATCCTATGGTGATCATGTTAATATCTGAGGCTGAGATAGTATTTTACAATGCATGCATGTTAGATAATATTTCTATCATGCTATTTATACACTTCTGGGTCTTTCTCAATTAACATTTAATTAGGCATCTTTTCCTATGCTATTAAATACTTTTTGAAATTTAAAGATTGCATAGTATTTATAGCCTAGATATACCACAGGGTATCTTCTGCTGTCGGACACTCACTTCTGTTGTTAGAAGCTTGCACCACAATAAACCAAAGAGTCAAAGGTAGCAAGAGTATTGACACATTACTCTGAAAAATTGAAAATAAGGAAAGAATCAAGCATGTATCATGCCTTTCCAGCATGAACTCTTTTAGGGTAATCAAATTGTCAGAGAGAGAGCTTTTCTTTACAGAAAATTTCCAGTTCATGCAAAAGGACTGGTTGAATTAGGAAAAATACCATTTTGTAGGTTCTAATGAAATAATGGCTCTAGGCAATGATCATTAATAAATGTAATAACTAATAATTATGTAAAAAGTCAACAGGAACCTTGATAAAGAGGGCTCACCAGAACTACAAATCAATCTTAGAGTCACTGAAAGTGGAGCAAGCAGAAATTATATGCATACTGATATGATACAACAGGAAGTACAAGACACCACACTCAGTATTCTTGCCAAAAAAAAAAAAAACTGAAAATGAGCCTGATTAATCAAGCCTCATTCTAAGTGCTAGTTTACAGAAAATAAGAAAGAGAAAAACATTAAAAAATACCATGAGGCAGACATCAGCTAAGTCTGACATTCTACAGGACAAATGACATGGTTTATTCAGCAAATAAATAGCAGGAGAAGGAGAAAGGGGGGACTGTTATATGTTACTTTCAGAGATGTGACAGAGATGTGTGCAATGTGCAGACCTTTCTTATGGATTCTAATGTGAGCAAAACAATGATCAAAAGTTGTTCTTTAGTCAAGGAAGAAATGTAACCATAAACCTGTTTAATTCCCTTAGACTTAATAATGACATTGGATACTTTTTGAAGCTTTTATCATATAGAAATATTTGCAAATAAAATAATAAGAGGTCTTTCATTTGCTTTAAAATAGTCCTGGACAGGGGCACCTGGGTGGCTCAGTGGATTAAGCCTCTGCCTTCGGCTCAGGTCATGATCTCAGGGTCCTGGGATCGAGCCCCGCATTGGGCTCTCTGCTCAGTGGGGAGCCTGCTTCTCTCTCTCTCTCTCTCTCTCTGCCTGCCTCTCTACCTACTTGTGATCTCTCTCTGTCAAATAAATAAATAAAATCTTAAAAAAAATAGTCCTGGACAGAAAGCAAACAGAAACAGATGAAATAAGAGTGGGAAAATATTAATAATTTCTGAAGCCAAGTAATGGATACACAGAGATTGATTGTCATTTTCTCTCTACATTTATATTGGTGTAAGTTTTTCCATAATAAAAAGCTTTCCTAAAATACTGAAATAAAAATCTTTGCATATATATGGCAAAGTTATATATAAATATCATTTTTGTAATATAGACATCATATATAGGTATGTTTCAGGATATTTATCTATCTCTGTTTGAAATTTTTCCTAAAACCACAGAATATATTCCTAGAAAGAGAATTATGAGGTCAAAAGGCACAAACTTATTTGAGGTTCTCAAAAAAATTTTTAAGTGTTCTCCAGAAAGTGTACACCAATTTATGACCTCACCAATATCCATCACCAGACCATTATCAAAATTGAATATCTATATTTTGAAACATTCATTCTATTTTGATAAAGGCTATCTTGTTTTAATTAATCCTTTTCTTAGAAAATGAGTTGAAATCTTTGAATTAAAATTAGCCTCTTGTATTTTGTCTTCACTGAATTTTCTGGTTAAACCTTTTATCCATTTTTTACTGCAGTCTTAGAGATTTTTGGTTTTGATCTATAAGAATTTTTTATATATTAAAAATAACAGCCCTTCTTAATCTGATGTCAAATACTTTCACATCTATTGTTTGATTTATATTTTATTCATTTATGACTCTTCAAAGGTCAACTTTCATGTAATCAAATCTATAAACATTTGTGCTTTCTTTCATTGCCTTTATGCTTAAAAATTCCTGTCCCCTCCTAAGATGAGGTAAATATACATGTTCTTATAGATTTTTAATGATTTTTTTGCTTTTTCATTTTTAATCCATCCGGATTTCATCTTGGTAAGTGGTTTATGGTGTTAATTGGCATTTTTAGTCTTTTTTCAAATAGTAAGTCATTTTTTTCTTCTTCATTTTTTTCTTTTCTTTTTCCTTTTTCAGATTTAAGACACCTCGTGACACATAATAAAGCTCTCCATATACTCTTGTATGTTTCTGACCTCCTTGATAACACAGCTCCCTCTTACTATTGAATTTTGTGCCTATACCATATGATTATGATTTTACAACTGGTGAACAGAGATATTTGCAAATGACATATCCAATAAAGGGTTAGCATCCAAAATATATTTAAAAAACCTTTACAACTCAACACCAAAAAACACAAATAATCCAATTTTAAAATGGGCAGCAGACATGAACAGATATTTCTCCAAAGAAAACATCCAGCTAGCCAATAGACACATGAAAATGTGCTCAACATCACTCATCATCAGGGAAATGCAAATCAAAACCACAATGAGATATCACAGCACACTTATCACAATGGCTAAAAGAAAAACATAGGAAACAACAAGTGATGGCAAGGATGTGGAGAAATAGGAACCCTGGTGCATTGTTGGTGGGAATGCAAACTGGTGCAGCTACTATGGAAAACAGTATGGAGGTTCCTCAAAAAATGAAAATTAGAATTATCATATGACCTAGTAATTCCAATATTAGATATTTACTCAGAGAATATGAAAACATTAATTTGAAGCGCCTGGATGGCTCAGTGGGTTAAAGCCTCTGCCTTCGGCTCAGGTCATGATCCTGGGGTCCTGGGATCAAGCCCTGCATCGGGCTCTCTGCTCAGCAGGGAACCTGCTTCCCCTCCTTCTCTCTCTGCCTGCCTCTCTGCCTACTTGCAATCTCTGTCTGTCAAATAAATAAATAAAATCTTTAAAAAAATACTCTTAAAAAAAAAGAAAGAAAACATTAACTTGAAAAGATATATGCACCCGTTTACTGCAGCATTACTTATAATAACCAAATTATGGAAGCAACCCAGTGTCCATTGATAGATGAATGGATAAAGAAGATGTGCTACATATGTTTAATGGAATACTAGTCAGGCATAAAAAAGAATAAAATCTTGACATTTGCAACAATATGGATGGATCTAGAGAGTATAATGCTAAGTGAAATAAGTCAGAGAGAGACAAATACCATCATTTCACTCATAAGTAGAATTTAAGAAACAAAACAAACAAAGAAGAAAAGAGACTGACAAAACAACAACAGACTCTTAACTAGGTGGTTGGGGGTGTGAAATAGGTGAAGGGAATGAAGAGTACACTTATAGTAATGAGCACTGAGTAATGTGTAGAATCAATGAATCACGAGACCATACAACCTGCAACTATTGTAACACTGTGTGTTAGTTATACTGGAATTTTAAAAATCTTTAATAATAAAAAAGTGATTAAAAATTACTTTTTTAGGGGCACCTGGGTGGCTCAGTGGGTTAAAGCCTCTGCCTTCGGCTCAGGTCCTGGGATAGAGTCCTGCATCGTGTTCCCTGCTCAGCAGGAAGCCTGTTCTCCTCTCTCACTCCCCCTGCTTGTATTCTCTCTCTCACTGTCTCTCTCTCTCTCTGTGTCAAATAAATAAATAAAATCTTTTTTAAAAATTACTTTTTTAGGGGCACCTGGGTGGCTCAGTCAGTTAAGCCTCTGCCTTCAGCTCAGGTCATGATCTCAGGGTCCTGGGATCGAGCCCCACATCGGGCTCTCTCCTCAGAGGGGAGCCTGCTTCCCCCTCTCTCTCTGCCTGCCTCTCTGACTACTTGCGATCTCTGTCTGTCAAATAAATAAATAAAATCTTTTTAAAAAATTACTTTTTTAAAAAAGAGATAAGGGTTGTTAAACTAAGGAAATGAGAGAAACAAGTAAAGGGCAAGAGATATTACAGCAGATTCATTTCAGTGTATATCGTCTATATCACTCAATATTTCGTCAGCAGCTGTACAAATTCTGTGAGCTCTAGAAGTGATAGCAAAGCCCCTAAGTTGGTGTACAGAATGTTATTTTATTTATTTTTTAGCTGTATGTTCTCGGACAAAGTAAATAACTTCTCTGATCCTTCACTGCAAAACAAAGATAACATCTATAACATGAGGTTCTTATAAGGTTCAAACGTAGGTGAGAGGTATTTTTATTACTTTTTTAAGGGGGGGTGGGAGCAGAATGAGAAGGAGAGAGGGAATCTCAAGCAGACTCCACGCCCAGCATGAAACCCAACATGGGGCTCGATCTCACAACCATGAGATCATGACCCGAGCAGAATCAAGAGTCAGACCCTTAACTGAGCCATCCAGGCACCCTACAAAAATATTGATAATGCCCAGGATAGTGTGAAAAAAAAAAAGGGACCACTAATCCATTGGGAAGATGCTAGAGATGTTTGCCATGTCTTTTTCAGTAATTTCTGCCGTAAAGATGTTCACTTTTAGGACAGATGGGTATTATGCAACCTGCCAGCTATGCTGAAGAGAATTAGAAAACACGCACAGAGTCTTGTTTAGTTTGTGGCATCATTAAGGGAATTAAAATTTTTGCAGTCAACTTCGAATCTATTTGATCAACTTGCCTGAAGTGTACAATGGACTCCTTACTTGGTGCCTTTTGGCCACTACCAACATGGCTTCACCTGTACACTGAGGAGTTGAGAGTAGAAGAGAAAAACTCCCCAACATAGTTGTAAACAAATGGGACAAAAACAAACAGCCATCCTTAAACATACTTCAACAAGTAAGCTTTATATAACCCCTCATCTCTAATATCAGAAGCTGTGATCCGTGCCTTTACAAAGATGGAACCAGCACTCACCAGTGCAGGTAGGAGGACTGAAACACAGCTGACACCTGGGGATGGCAGCCAAGCTTCCAACAGTGATCTGGAGTGCCTGCCCTCCCCACCTCCTGCTTTAACAACATGGCACCTACCTATAGCTGAGCACCCCGCTGTCTTTGTCATCAAGCCTCAGGTTTCCCCATGCTGGCTTTTCTTTTCTGCCCAGCCAGTCTGTCTCCTCGCTGGCTTCCCCAACTTCTGCTGTCCTCACTTGCTGTGTCTTGGCTTCCTCCCTAAGTCAACAAGCCCCAGCACGTGGGACACAAGGAGGAGCAAACTTTCAATAAATATACTTGATAAGTAGAACTAAATCTCGAACAGAAGAAAAAAAATTGCTATTAAAAAGGTAAAAGATGCCAGACTCAAAAATGGCAGAATGCAGCCTTAGGGCAACCGCAGCCATAAGTTGGAGGAAAGTTGAATCCTAGTGGAACAGACTTCCTGACGCCTCACGTTTGCATTTCTCTTCGATCAGAAAGAAGAGCTCAAGTGAAAACCATATATGCTAAAATGAAACAGGTTCAAATAACTTCTCAGCCCCGCTTGGATTCTTTCACTTTTAGTAATGAAATCTCCAGAGGGGTTTATTAGTTTTCATATGAGAGCGATTAAAAGAAGAAGAGAATGGCATAATGGTCGTGTGTGTGTGTGTGTGTGTGTGTGTGTGTGTACTATCCTGAAAATCTATATACCATCTAATACTTTAATTCATCCAATGCATCCCCTGTTGAGCTAGATTCATACTTACATGTGTAAGATTGAGTTGAATATAAACAAAACAGTCCTATACAACCTTCTCTAAAACCACCAAGTACAAACCAGAATCCCAAGTTGACTACAGTCCAAACAACTAAAGCCGTAGCCTTTCTTCTCATACCTCAGTCGTGAAATTAGAAGTGCTTCTTCATTATCTTTCTTAATTTCTCAAATTCCTACTAAATGCTTACCATGGGATAAACAAAGCCAGGCATCTGTCCATCCATTTTTGTCATTAAATGACATAATATCCATGGTATTACATTTTGAATTCACCAAAGAACACAAAGCTGAGAGAAACCAGACAGCTATGATGAACAGAACTTAAATTTGAACTCAGGTCCTCTGATTCCAAGACCTTTCCACAAGCTTAGCTTTTCTTTCCTGAAATCCTTGCTAAATTCAGTGAGTAACTGGATATAAAGTTTTATCACCAGTAATAATAACAACAAACACAGAAAGTATCATTACAGAGTATACTTTAAAACGTCGGATTGTTTTTGCTTGTACTTAAAATTGGAAGGACACCCAGATGGGGCAGTCAGTTAGGAGACCGACTCTTGGCTTCAGCTCAGGTCATGATCTCAGGGTCCTAAGATTGGGCCCCACATTGTGCTCTGTGCTCAGTGGGAGTCTGCTTGGGATTCTCTCTCTTCCTCCCCTCTGTCTCTCCCTCTGCTCATACTCTCTCTCTCAAATAAATAAATCCTTAAAAAAACTAATAAATAAGATAAAATTGATCATAGATTTCCAAGTAGAAAGAAAGAGCAAAATCCAACCATTCTCATCAACTTGTAAAAGCAGAGTGAAGACAAATGTCCAGACTTTGAAGACAAGCAGACATTCCTGAAAAGCAGCTCCAGCTCTGTCTGTATTTACGATCTGTTTCTCTGGGTGAGTCACTTCACCCCTCTAAACCTCGGTTTCCTCATCTGTGATGTGATGTTAATGTCTTCACTCAAGGATTAAATCAAATACCACATAATTACCCTGAGCATAGCCAGAAAACCATAGTTGGTACAGTGAACTTTCAGGTTTTTAGAAGCAAATTAACATATTTGCAGAATGAAGATGAATCAAGCTAAACACATACATTCACATACATAATACACAATTATATATGGATGTGTGCCTGTGTAAATTAGGTGAATATACATGTTATTTGTAAAATATCATGAAAATTGTTGCCTCTGGGATCAAACATGCAGTACAAAGTAGCAGATGTGTCTGCTCAGCCTAGGCCCAGCTCCTTCCCTTCCTTCAACCTTGCCATCCCCACCCCATCCCTTCCAATCCAGGTCAGGATTTGACCTCTTCTTGATCTTCTCTAATGGTTGCTGCCTAACCTCCCCATGTATACGGTTCAGCAGCAGAGGTGACAAGGGTCCTGGGTCCCCCTGTACCCAGCAACACTTAACTGGCACCCACAAGGCATGGAGCAAATATGATTACATTTACAGATTATTTGGGATTATTTTTGACTTTCCAACACCTTGTCCCACCCCAGGTCCCCACATACAAAACACCACACATCACCATTATCAATTTATATTTGTTTTCGACTTTATAATTTATATTTATATTTGACTCTTGCATTTTCTTCACCAGGCTTTCCAAATGGCCCTTCAGCTTATGTGTCTACACTCTTAATGACAGGGAGATAATTTCCTCTTAAAGATGTATCATATTTGATATTTTGATAACTCTGGAAAATTCCTTTCTAATATTAGACCAAAGTCCCCCTTTGTATGATATTAATCTATGTGTCTTCTTCTCTTTAATGATCCTTAAAAATATCTTATCTAATCCCTTTTCTATGAAGTAGGGTGAATTTCTGATGGAGTTCCTTTATAAATCAGGTTGTACCACAAGGGCATAACGCTAAGTGAAAGATGCTAATCTCAAAAGATCACATACAATATGATTCCATTTATATGACATTCTGTAAAAAAGCAAAACTATGTAAGGACAGAAAACATACCCGTGGTAGCCAGGGGCTGGTGACACCAGTATCGGACCACAGACAGGTGCATAAGGGAAGTCTTCTAAAATTATTCTGTGTCCTATTATGTTGGTATGTAGGTATTAGAATAATCTATGCATGTATTAAAACTCATAGAACTGTATGTTTAAAAAAAGGTGACTATTACTACCTGTAAATTTCAAAAAGAATTACATTTATTGACCTCTCACTATTTGTGTGTACTATGATTCTTTCATTTTAATCTTTATAATGACCCCATGAGAAAAGTAACATGATTATCATCCCCATTCTAAAGGTAAAGAAACTGAGACACAGAGAGGTTATAACTAACTTGCCCAAGGTCATAAAACTTGATAGAGGCGGAGCTGGGATTTAACCCAGGTAGTCTGACCCCAGAACAGAATATCTACACTGTCCTATGGTGTCTCTGAAAGGCTCAGTGGTTAAGCATCTGACAATCTCAGCCAGGTCTTGATCTCAGGGTCGTGAGTTCGGGCCCCACGTTGTACCCCATGTTGGGTTCCATGCTGGGTGTGGAGCCTACTTTAAAAATTTTTTAAAGAAAATGAAAAGGAGCTTCACTTACCCTCTGTCAATGAAACCACATGATCTATTTAAGGAGTAGAACATCAGATAGAATTGCATGAACACAATTAACTTGCAAATGCCACTAAGATAGACACATTTCTGGGCCACAAAAAGTCCTAATTGCTGTTTTAACAACTAATATTTAAACTTGGCAGTTTCCAATTTTTCTTGCAATGAAATGTCTTCTTATTAATCTACTAAATAAATTGTAAAATCAACTTTCTAATGCCTATGTACACTGGTGGTAAAATCTTTCCCTAACTGTCCCTTAAGGAATCCTGTTTCTGATGTAAAGAAAATGGAGTATATCAGTTGGAGGCTCAAATAAATTGTTTACAATTTCAAAACTCTTATTCCACTCCTTCTGCCCTCCCACTTCCCCAAAGCTAAATCCTTCCGGATATTTGTTAGAACTAAAACCTCTTAGTAATGAGACAAGCAGATAAATACACCCACGTTTGGTGCCTTGTGGTCATTCTTACACATTCATTTAGGTTTCTCAGTGCTGCATTCTATATACCCACAAACTCTATTCCACTCACTTTGCAAGAATAAAGCTATCGCTGCAGAAGTGGTAAATGGCACGCTTCAAATTCAGTAGCAGCTGCAGCTGGAAAGAGAAAACGAAGGGAGAGAATTAGGATGGCTTTTTAAAAATAAAAGTTACAAAAAGTGCCTAAACTTGGTACGCGCAATCTTGAGATAATACAGGTCGCTTAGTTTTGATGTAAAAATTTGGTCCAAATGGCTAAGTTGGTTCAAGTGGCTAAGTTAGTTAGGCATCCAACTCTTGCTTTCCACTTGGATCATGTTCTTGGGGTCCTGAGATCCAGCCCCACATCAGGCTCTCTCTCTCTCTTTCAAAAAGAAAAAGTAAATAAATAAATTTTTAAAATTTTAATAAAAAATAAAAATTGGTTCAAAAAATCTGCTTCTGCACTTTTTGTGTCCATTACTTGCTCGTGGTGGTTGTAATCATTTCAGCACCCTATCCAGGACAGATTACCCATGCAGTCATGTACACATTCGCCATTTCCAGGCAAGAATGATCTGAGGTCTCTGTAACATTTCTGCCTCAGATCAGCTTCCCTGAAATATTCAAGAATTTAATGGAGCTATTCTCAGCCTATCACCATCATCTTCCGAACACCTGTAGGCTGAATTCCCTTACTATTCAGGGACCGTTCTTCTAATAAAATTTAATGCCTATGTAACCTACAATTAAGTTCAAGCAAAGTCACATCAAAAAAGGAATGAAAGAGGGGCACCTGGGTGGCTCAGTGGGTTAAAGCCTCTGCCTTTGGCTCAGGTCATGATCTCAGGGTCCTGGGATCGAGTCCTGAATCGGGCTGTCTGCTCAGCAGGGAGCCCTTTTCCTCCTCTCTCTCTCTCTCTCTCTCTGCCTGCCTGCTCATGATCTCTCTCTCTGTCAAATAAATACATTAAAAAAGGAATGAAAGAAAGATTGTGGAACCTACCCTGTCTTTGGAGTCCAACAGTCCCAGCCTCCTTCATCATTCTGTCACTTACCATCAGCCTACTATGAGACGTATTACCGAGTCTCTGGTCACCTTTTTTCTATAAAAGGGTTTCAGCCATATTTATCGTTCAGGGCTACAGTTAGAATCACATAAGATGATGCTGACCTAACTGGGCTCTCTCTCAGTGATAGTTATAATTACAGTCAAGGAGAGAAATCCTACAGATGGAACAGAGTTCATCTATGGCCATTTGCAGCTTTATTTCACAATAGTTCTTCAGGCAAATTTGCCTACTCCCTGCCTCAATATCAAGTTTGATCTTGTTACAAACTCATGGGGCTTTCAGTGTTAATTATTAGTTACCAGCCCAGCTCCCATGGAACACAATGGTTTTTGGTTGATGAAATTAGGCTTGGGAGAGAAATATTTCAGAGATCAGAAATGGCTTAGAACCTGAGGCAACTAGCAGGCAGATTGCACAATCGTAATTCACAGGCGCGAGCACACACGCCCACACACCCAGGAAATGTGGGGGTTCTTGTGGAAATCAGTAGCTTATCTATTATGTGCACTCCGGAGCTGTAAACAAGACCATGTGAGGACTCAGCTAGAATGCTTCCTCTGACTCAGTATTAAACAAACTTCCGAACTGTTAGGGAAGGAAATAAAGCCACTGTACCCCCAAAGACATCCAAGACAGAGAGCCAGGGACCATGGGAGTTGTTAATATTTAATTTCTGCTGGAGACTGATATAAGAATTAAAGTAAGTTTTGTCCTAAAAACAAAATGTTGCTTAATAACCAAAAGCGAGCATGAATTAGAGTAAGTTGTAATCTCCATATGGACTGGCCTATCAGAAATTTGCATGACCTTTGTGGAATGGCAGGATTTTTTAAAGCCTTTGGTGTTTTGCTCCATGAGACTGCTAGCACAACTTTCTATTTGGTGACAATAACATTAGTGTCGTGGTCTATAATATGATGTTAGCTCAGAATGAATCAGAGACAAAGATCTCACCAGTGGTGGGGAAAAAAAAACCAAACACACTAGGTTTTTTTTTCTCATAGATTCTCGTAGACAGCGTAACATGATGTAGTGGAAAAAGACATAGGCTTTGAAATCAGAAGGGTTCTAACTCTGCGTTTCCTAGCATGTGATCTTGGGCAAGTCACATCTCCGTACTGAGATCCTATTTTCTCACCTGTAAGATCATGACACTGAGGAGAATCTTGTTAAGGTCAAATTAGATATTAGATGAGTAAGCATTTTGACAAGAGCTATATGAATATGAGGTATTATGACTCACTGCTTTATCCTGTGACTGTCCTCATATCATCTGAAACAGAGATCAAGTTTAAAAACACCCTGGCATTGTTGTTGCTTGAGGTAAATAACAAGCTCTAACGCTTACATCCCTTTTGGGCTTCACGGAAAGCTGCAGTTACAGCTGAATCCAAAGGATACTGATCTTACTTACATATAATTTCATTTCTGAGTTTTAGAAGACTGAATCCAGAATTCACCAATTATAAAATAAGAGGAAATGGTGAAAGCACCTTAATCCTTACCAATGCCACAAAGGAGGATGTTTTATTAAGTGCTGTCTGGGTGCTCAGACAGTAAAGGACATTTACCATTTCCGGCAACCCAAAGCTTGACCTCACACTTGGACTTCTGAAGGTAAACTTCCTGAGAGGAAATTAAATACAGAGAACCTCTCCCAGTTTGAGATACCAAAAACACCATAAGAAACATTTAGACTAAATTGATTTTTTAAAAATTTTACCCTCAAAGTATCAACTCCAACAGAAAAGGCAGTGTTTTTTTAAATTTAGAATAAGAAGTGAAAACAAAATCAAAGATGTCCCAAATATCCTTTTCTTCTTGCCTATGTCCCTATAAAAATTGGCCCTAAAGTAAGATGAACATTCTTCCTTCTTTCCCTACAATATTTTTACTTAAACCCTAATCATCAAGGCTTAAAAATGAAAACATTCAACTGAAAGGAAAAGACCTATAACAGCCATATTTACATATGTGACTTATGTAAATCAAGTCAAATATGAAAATCTTACACTCAATTCTCATTACTCAAGCCACCCAGGATGATTCAGGTTTGCTATCTTCTCTGAGGTACGGTGCACCTTCCGAGTTCAATGGACACTTTGAAAGGTCAAACAGAGTCCATCCTTCAGGCAGATGAAACAATGTTCTATTTTTAAAAGACCTCTAGAGAAGGAAATTCCACAAGCTTCCCAGCTACACATTCCAGTGTCTATCAAATTGCACTGTCTGAAAAATTTTCCTTCTCTCTTATCTAAATCCCTCATTCTGAAATTTAAGCCTGTTGCCTCTGTCTGGTCCCCGGTGGAGATGATGGAGATAGTCATCATCCTTCATAGATCAACCTCCTTGCATGAGGGTCTTCTCAAATCCCGCAAGCCAGAAGCCCCTTGATTTCTAACACTCTTTGTCACAGCTCTTAAATCATTGCTGTTCCTCACCTATCATTTTCTGCCAAGTTTTCTTCCTTCCACCTTGTATTCATTTCACATATCCTTTTAAAAATGATACTTATAAAAAGCAAAGGAAATAAAAATTAGCCGGTAACTTTATTGCGCTAAAGAAACCTTATTTTTTATTTTGTGTGTTCTCGCCCCTCCTTCACACACATTCACACATCCTTGTAAATGTTATTTGTAATTTTATTGAATGTATTCTCAGTTTTAAAATTTCTCCTTTAGTTTCACACCCCAGAGCATGTGTTGAGTGAGCTAGCTCATTGTTATAATATTAATAAAGCTGGTGCAAAGGTCAGGAAGAATTTCCTCCTTCATTCAATAAAATTAAATGATGGATTATGTAGTACTGAAGCTCTCTCTTAGGTCATAAGAACTAAAAGCATTTGGCATTGTCCTTGACCCCTCGCAGGTCTTAACAAGACACACAGCCAGCTGATTAGAATGAAAAATATCCTTTCTAGATGATCCCCGCATCTACTTCTACTGTGCAAACCTAGGTTGGTTGACAGAGCGGGACCCCAGGGGAGGGCTGACCCTGCAGAAGCCAGGAATGGAGAGTCACCTGGCAAATGTTTGGAGGGGCAGGAACCGTGGCTACATGGTCACACCTCCTAACATCTACTCAGAGATCAAATACCCTAAGGACAGGATGCTCAGTCCTAATGGGATTTCATACTTGTGTGCCTTCCAATTTGTAGTTTTCTCTTTCAAGAATGTTTCTCGGTTGCTACTGGTGTTGAATTCAGAACCGTAGCAGGTCATGGGGCTGGAGGACGAATGAAAGATGCTGACCGGGTCCGGAGATCCCAAGGAGGAGGACGAGGAGGAGGAGGAATTAGTGGAACCCCTAACAACAGTGAGAGAGCAATGTGAGCAGCTGGAGCAATGTGTAAAGGCTCGGGAGCAGCTAGAGATGTGTGACCAGCATGTGTTCTCCAGGTCACAGACGGAGGAGGATTGCACGGAGGAGCTCTTTGACTTCCTGCATGCAAGGGACCACTGCGTGGCCTACAAACTCTTCAACAGCTTGAAATAAATGTGCTTACTTCACCCCAGGCTTCATCACACGGGCATCAGGATATTTCATGGTTTTGACCATGCCATTTCTTCCTTGTAAGTGTAACTGTATGTTCATGTGAACCTCATGGATTTTGGCTTAGGCAAGTAACTTCTATGTAATTGGCTGTGATTCCTCTTAATAAAGTTCAGTGATCTGCAAAAAAAAAAAAAAATGTTTCTCCCATGGGGCACCTGGGTGGTTCAGTCGTTAAGCGTCTGCCTTCAGCTCAAGTCATGACCCCAGGGTCATGGGATCGAGCCCCACATCGGGCTCCCTGCTCCACTGGGAACCTGCTTCTCCCTCTCTAACTCCCCCTGCTTGTGTTCCTTCTCTTGCTGTGTCTCTCTCAGTCAAATAAATAAAAAAATCTTAAAAAAAAAAAAAAAAAAAGAATTTTCTCCTCTCCTGGTCTGTGTATCTAATCCAGAAAATTCATTGTTCAAGACTCTGATCTAGGAATACTTGACTCAAGAGGTTCTCCCTGATACCCTAGACTGAGTTCCTCTTTAGAGCTTCCCACAGCAACTTCCGCCTGCATTTACCACCTTCCTGTTGACTTTATTTCTCTACCATTATGGGAGCAGAGATTTCTTGGGTAGGGACTATGTCTTCCTCATCTTTCAATTTACTCATGCTCATATTGCCTCTACTACCTGGGTGGCTTATTAAATGAGTGAAATAAATATAAAGAGGTATTTAGTAGAGAATGCAGTCACTTCACACTGGGCAGATAAGGATAGCTTTCATGGAGGAGTTGACATTTGTCTTAGACCTTGAAGAACAGTCAGGATTGGGGCATGCAAATTTAGGAGAAATGTTATTCTAAAGAATTATGTGATCAAAGGAGCATAGTGAAATAGAATGTTTGGAGAACAGTTCAGTTTGGCTGAAATATAGGGTCTGTTGTGGGGGAGAAAATTTTTTTAAAGATTTTATTTATTTATTTGTTAGAGACAGCACAAGTAGAGGGAACGGCAGGCAGAGGGAGAGGGAGATGCAGGCTCCCTGCTGAGCAAGGAGCCTGATGTGATGCAGGGCTTGATCCCAGGTCCCTAGGATCATGACCTGAGCCAAAGGCAGATGCTTAACTGACTGGGCCACCCAGGCACCCTATGGGCAAAATTTTTTAACACACCAACAAAAAAAATGGAGTATATTTGGTCTAAAGAATCTTTAATCTGTAAGCAAGGAATAACCACTGAAGTTTTGTTTTTTGTTTAAAGATTTTATTTGTCTTTTTAAGAGAGAGAGTGAGCAAGAGAAAGCACAAGCCAGGAGAGAGATAGAGGAAGAGGGATAAGCAGACTCCCCTTTGAGCAAGGAGCCCGCGATGGGGGGACTTGATCCTAGAACCTTGGGATCATGATCTGAGCTGAACACAGACACACAACCAACTGAGCCACCCAGGTGGCCCACCACTGAAGTTTTTCAAAGTGATACATGACAGAGTAGGATCTATGTAAGAGTCTAGTTTTAGAAATTGTTGATACCTGTATTAGACTAACCCTTCCACAGGTAACAGTTATAAACTCCAAATTAGTATGAGAAACAATTATTTGAAGTTACTTGAGAATAATCAAAAGGAATCCAAGATAGAGAGGATTCAACCCTTTGAAGAAGGCAATTGCATAGGGTGAGACTTACTTTTAGAAAGCTTTTCTTCTGAGGGCATTTCTCAATCCATGTGTTCAGGGTGGCTAAAATTCATAAAGAAAGCCATTGTCTTTCTGACTTAAGGAGTCAGAGAATCAATCAAGGATTCATCAGGGATGCCAAAGTGACTGAAAGGGGGGAACAACAGAGAAGAAAACCCCCAAATCTCCATATAAACTCCCCTCAGATCCTTGACCAACCACTGAACTGTCCATACATGGAGGAGGATCCAAATAGCCCAGCAGAGAGCAAAGCATTAAAAAGCTGAAAAACTGAACAGAGATTTCAGCTGAATGACCACCCCCCCCATGAAAACAAAAACAAAAACAAAAACAGTAATCTTCAGACAAAGGTAAAAGACCCCAAAATCCCTATAACAAATTATCTGCAATGCCTTATATATGAAGTCACTAGAAGAAAAGGGAAATGTGACCTACAGTCAAGAGACAAGGGATGCCTGGGTGGCTCAGTGGGTTAAGCCTCTGCCTTCTGCTCAGGTCATGACCTCAGGGTCCTAGGATTGAGACCTGCATCACATCCTCTGCTCAGCGAGGAGTCTGCTTCCCCTCTCTCTCTGCCTGCCTCTCTGCCTACTTGTGATCTCTCTCTCTCTGTCAAATAAATAAAATATTTTAAAAAGAGAGAGAGAGACAAAATAGTCAAGACAAAGCAAACTCTGAAATGATGTAGACATCATAATCATAATTAGCAAAAAAGACCTTAAAGCAGGTATCATAATTATATTCAAAGACTTAGGAGAAAGTAGGGTTCCTCAAGAGTAAACAGATATGGCAACAGAAAAATGAAAGCTATAAATAAAGAACAAAATGGAAATGCTAGAATTCTAGGAGTGAATGGAGAACCCCCAAATGAACCCAAAAACTGAAGACTGAAGATTTCAGGAGGAAAGTGGGAGGGACGGTGGCGAGAGTGAACATTAAGACTGATTTGCTAAAAGAAAAAATACTGAAAAAAATGAGCCTTCATTTTTGAGAGCCTTTATGATGATAGACCAATAATATCAAGAGGTTTACATGCACATGCATATAATCAGAGACCTACGGAGAGAGGAACAAGAAAATGAAGGGGAAAATATTTGAAGAAATAATGGCTTAAAACTTGCAAAATTGTTTAAAATATTAACAGACATAGCCAAGAGTCCTGGTGAATATTAAGCAGGAAAAATATAAAGAAAATTAGACCTAAGTACATCAAAAATTGAACTAGTGAAAACCAAAGATAAAGGGAAAATCTTGACTGCAACTAGAGGAGAAAGAACGTATTACACAACGGTACAAATCATGCCTGACTTCTCAATACTCGCAATGGACACAAAACACAAGGGAGCATATGGAAGTAAACAAAAACCTATCAAACCAAGGTCATATATCCAGTGAAAATATCTTTTGAAAAGGAAGATGAAATGGACTTTTGGGGATGAACAGAAACTACAAAATTTACTACCAGCCAGTTTGCTCTAAAAGAAAATTTTCAGGTTGAAGAAAATGACATCAGATGAAAGCTCAGGAGTCATAAGAAAGGATGAAAAGCAATCAAAATGGTAAATAGGAAAACCACCTTTTTTCTTCTTTTAATTGACTTAAAAGATAACTGAAAAATTTAAAGCCTTCCAAGGATTGCTGAACATCTGTGGAAATTTTTAATATAGAGATCAGAACCAAACAAAAATATTTCATCAAGGCACTTCATTTGGATCTTCAGAACACTGGGGACTAAAGAAGATGTTATAAGCTTCCAGAGAGGGTGGAAAAATCACATATAGGGGATTATGAACAAAACTACTTTGGGATTTTTCAATTACACTGAAAATAAGAAGATATTACTTTCAAATACTCGAAGGAAATTATTTCTAACCTGTAATTCCATATCCATTCAACCATGTAGACGGCAAAAATAAAGACTTCTTCAAACATTCAAGGACTCAAAAAAAAATTACCTCCTATGCATCCTAAGACTATTGAGGAAGTCTCCAAGAAAGAAAGCATGGTGTATAAGAAATAGAAGTTTGGGTACAAAAGGATCACAAAGAGAAATCTCAGGAGAACAGCTGTACACCAGATGTAGAGATAAAAACGGACATTTCATGGAGATGAATTGCAAAAACACTCTATTTTCAGGGGTACTTCGTGGACCTTTTCAACTTGGCAGCTTAAGTCCTTGTGGAAACTCTATTCAATTATTTGTTGCATTTTTCTATTTCTCCATTTATTTCCTTGGCACATACCAAAGAAGTAGCAAAGACAGATAGCATAAGATAGGATAGAAAATAGAAGCTAGAGATATATTGTAAAGTAAGGATTTTTTCTTAGCTTGAATTTTCCCAAAAGTAGTGCTGGAGGCAAGAAGTTGCAAACAGGGGGCAGAAGTGAGGGGAGAGCAAGGGAAAGTGGAAAAAAGCAAACGCACAGCTTCATCATTAAAATAACTACTGTAGGCAATTGGCGCTCAGTCATGACTGGAATTTTCTAAAGAGGATATAGAATGACTTTTGGAATTGTTCACCTAAGAATTGATGATTTTTATCCACCGCTCCTACCTCATAATAATTGAAATTTATTTGAGGATATATCAACCCCTATGTACTTCCAGATCAAACATAGCTGGTCTTTGAAAATACCTAGAGGCAAAACAGCCAGTGTTTGAGAAAAGATATCAGCCTGAGGTAAGCGATTGAATGTGCACTGAAATCAGAGGCGGGGCTTAGAGGAGGTGAGTCAAGAATCCAGAAGCAATTCACACAGTCTGTCCTTTGTCTCCCTCAGAAATTTCTCTGCCTCTAAGTCTTCAAGGTCAGCCACAATTTCTACACCACTACATAGGTAAAGTTTACTACAGTAATCTCCAGTCTTCAGTGCTGCAACTGGTCCTGAAGTCATTGATATCTTACTACCTCCTCCCTCCACCATCAATATTAAACTTCCCTCTCCTCCAACCACTACTCCTACTTGTCCAAGTTCCTAGCCTAGTGGGGTGATGTAACCTGCATCCCTAGCTGGCTGAGCTCTTGGCTACCCTGCTGGTGTCAGACTGTGTTGGCTACAATTGCCATTCAGCGTTATTGCCAGGCATGTGAATGACAAGACATGCCCGTGATTGACCCATACCTTGCCAGTGCCTTAGTTACCTCAGATTTCCCAAGGCTTTTCCCCAAGTCTCCTCTTCCTAAATCACTCCCATTGAGAGTCTAGTACTATATATTGTAGCTTGGGTTCTACCAGAAAGCAAAGTCCTAGTCAAGGAGATAATCCCAGAGTACAAGTGAGGGACCAGAGAAAATTAGGGAAGGGAAAAATGTCTACATAAAGTTGCATTTCTGACATCACAGCTCTTGGATACTGGGGTTTAATTTTGGTGTCTAAGGAACATACAGAACGTATTTCAGAGCTGTCCTCTAGAAAGACAACTGGGGAAAGCATTAGTCCATAGGTTTCCATCTCTCATTGATTGAGGATTGCTATCAAAGTTAACTTTCATAAATTTGGGGGCTCCATGTGTGAGCTTTACAATTAGGATCTCATTCCAAGCTGTAGAATAGATGAAGTCCTGGAGATACATGGTGTTCACTTGAGATTGAGACTCTGTTGTAATATGAGACAAATCTAGGTTGAAATCAAAGGTGAGACTGAGAAGATGTGGTTTTGGGTCTCAGAGGCTCTGATAGTCTATATGAGCTTCTCAAGGAGTTTGGACTTAAATTGGTAAAACATAAGTATATACCAAAGAGTTTTAAGAAAAAGACTGACATAATTAGGTTTGTTTTGTAGGGAGATAACACCTGAGATGCTGAGGAGGATGAATTAGGCAGAGAAAGGGATGGCAAAGTAGTACTGGAGAACATTCTGGAGATTCTGCTTATGGATGATTGTGCACGAAAGCAGTGTCCATGAAGAAGGAGGAAGAAAGGAATTAATGAGCTACTTGAGATATTGAATCAATAGAGGGAAATTTGGGAAAAGCTACCCACTGATAATTTGCTCAAAAAAACTATTTTAACAAAGTATCAGCAACCAGACATTACCTGTCAGTTAGTAGGGAGTGGAGAGTTTGTTGATACAATCAATGTGGTTTCAAACTCAGGCCAATGAATGGATCATGATGCTAGTCATAGGTATGTGCATAGGAAAAAGAGAAAAGAATTCATGTGTTAACTTTTTTTTCCTCAAGGGGGTGGGTAGAGGAGAAATTGATGTGATGTTTTACTTTCATTTTCTAAATGATCATTTTTGTGGAATTTTTATCTTTCAACATAAGATAATAGTATTACGTTCTAGAATCAGGGGCAGGGGGAATGAAGACATCAAAAATAAAAAAGAAATAGAACTTCTTCCATATACACACAGATACATGAAAAAAAAAAGATTGAGAAAGAGAAAATCTTGTCTCTTATGCCCAGAAAATTTAGTTTTACATACTTGAAAGGGAGGGTTTTTTTTAAATAAATAATATAAAAGAACGTTTTAAAAATGTATGAAAAGAATAAACTGCAGGAACAAACCAAATGCCACCAAAATGTTGAAAGCACCAAAGTCTACCCCTTCATATGATATATGAATATATAAGTGATACAAGGTGAAATAAGTAAAAAAAAAACAAAAAACCCTTTAGTTTTGGGGTTTATCAGTTCCAGTGTGGCTTTGTGCTATCCTCTGCATCTCTTCAGCTATTTTTGAACACTTAACAGATTCTATGCTACCTTTTTTTTCCTTTGTGGGATTTGTATTCCTTCAAAGACCTAGCCCCGTACTTTTCTTTTTTATTTTTTTGTCAACGATATTTAATGAGCAGCTTCTGTGTTATCACTGTGGTAGGGGCTGTTGATATCATCCGTACCACAGACATAGTACTTACCCTTCTGATAGTAATTACCTAGCTTTGTAGCTGACTTTAGCGCTTAGTTAACAGTATACCTTCAAGTAATTCACTCAACTTTCTCATTGTTAAAGGGTGGGGGGAATATTGCATGTACAGGATAGCGTTGAGATGGATATTATTCATTTACTCCTGCATTCATTAATTCAATAAATATTTGTTAAGTGCTCTCTATGTCTAATATGTATGTGTTTTGTGAACCAAAAATAGTATGTCTCTAGTGTAAATTATTATTGTGTGTACTTAATAAACTGAACTAGCCTTTTTTACTTTTACTTGCTGGTCTGTTTATTTTGTTTAAAAAATCTTTTTTAGCCATGATGTTCTATAAATTCAAGCACCGAAATGTGTCATCTTCTAGGTCGGAGTTGCTAACCATTTTCATGTCTGAATTCAACAAATCTGTGAATCTGATAAGGAGGATAACATTTTACTTCAAAGCGGTCGAACACAGG
This sequence comes from Mellivora capensis, assembly GCA_004024625.1. NCBI lineage: Eukaryota > Metazoa > Chordata > Mammalia > Carnivora > Mustelidae > Mellivora > Mellivora capensis. The sequence continues at coordinate 96,670 of PISX010003117.1, read as the reverse complement.
GCCAACAAAACTGGAAAGTAAACAGAAGCAAGAAGAAAACTAATGACTAAAGAGAGCATAAGGGAAAGGAGGAAGTTTGGGGGATGGTTTTGAAATGTGCTATCGTGAAATCACACGTGCTCCCCTTTTTCTATTAATATTCTGAATGTGAGGACCACGGGAAGAAAGCCAGATACCTCGCTGATAACCAAACGGCTTGTTGATTGGACTTCTGTGGACCATTTTATAAGGTGACTCAGCATGAGACGTCTGGAATATTTGTGTTCTGACATTCACATTATTTGATTTTGAGACTAAATCCCACACGTATCTTTATAATATTTAATATAAGCGATAGTCATGGCAGAAAACCAATGGTACAGAAGCTGCCCTTACTTTGATGAGAACATCAAACTTAAAGGGAGAGAAATATTTTATTATAAAGCCCACAACTTTCACCCAATCTAATCTTTGACAGATTCAGGTGGGATTAATTACACATAGACATTTTTCATACCATTTGCAACCTGCAATCTAATTAATATTAGCTCTTCTGCTTGATCGAGGCTTCATCATACATATATGCTCCTCCATATATATTTTATGACCTCAAGGAATTTGAGAATTCTCCCGTCTGCTGCCTGTTCCCTTTATCACTATGTCAACATCATAACTGATAACCAAGAACAAGAAGCAAACCTGGGGTAGAAAATGTAGTAAAGGAAGAGTTAAAAGTCAGCAGACCGACCCAGTGACTTTGGAAATGAGTGGAGTCTCTGACTCACAGTAAAAGGTACAGCACATAAGCCCTTGACTCCAGATCAAGTGTTTTTCCACAGGAACAAGGATTCCCAATCCTGATACTGCCGTACATGGACCCTGGACTTGGCAGATGGTGGGAGCCTGTTGTCCCACTGGTGGTGTGGAAACATTCCAATAAGCAAGAGGGGGCTAAAATGATCCAAGGGGCGATGGGTTGGAGTCAGAAACGTCAATAGGAACTCACGTTTAGGTGGAAAAGCTAGTCTCATCAGACAAATGCTGGCGAACACGTCGGTGGTGCATAACCCTTTAGTATGTGTTCACAAGAGCCTTACATCGTTGTTCACATGCGACTTTAATAATCTACCCTCGGGGCTGGCAAACTGTTTCTGTAAAGGCCTGAGAACAAATATTTTAGGCTTTGTGGGCCCCACGGGCTCTGTAGAGAGGATGCCATTCCGCCCCTTGTGGGACCTCAGCAGCCATCAAGCCCGTGGGTGAGTGAGCAGGGCTGTGCTCCACTCAGACAGGGCGCCACACCTGACCTGTAGTCTGCCTACCCCTGATCTCTTCTACAGAATCAGAGAAGTGAAAGAAAATGCATGAACGAGGCTACATGTGCTGTATGAGCTCAACACTGGAAGAAGTACTTCTAGAGAAAAATGTTAGCAGAAACCGCTCGGAAACGTTAACCAGATTTTTCCCTGGATGGTAGAATAAGAACTTTCCCCCCTCCTTATTCCTACCATTGCACTTTTCGTGTACTCAAAGTACGAGAAAGGAACCCTAAAGCCAGTCTCTGCATTTGTACTTTCATCAGAAAGCCAGAGATTTCCGGGTCAATTTAAGATTTGGAAATAGTCTTCTTGGTGACACTTCTATCCATTCAAAAAAAAAAAAAAATACTTGAGTTAATCTTCATCCAAGTCTCCATAATAGTGGACATATTTTGACATTCAGAAGCCATCTTTTGCAATATTGCTTGCTTCTGATCAACTCAGATTATGGTTCTGAATCTATCGTTAGTTATTCGTGAAATGTTTCACTTCTTCCAGAGCTTCTGAAGCTTTAGGAGGATCGCCTACAGGCACAATATTGGAAAATGTTGCCCGTACTCCTCAAGCTCTTCTTAATGATTCGTGTTCTTAATAGCCTCTGTTTAAGTGACAAAAGAACCAGTGTTGTTAGGAGGGATGTACAGTGTATTACACAAGTTTACCCTGGCAAGCCACAGGCCCTGATCTGCAATCCTGTGTCAGCACTTTTTAGTCCCACGAACATGGATACAGATGGGTGTGCAGGCTGCTCGCGGCTCTTCCTGGGGCCAACCAAAACATGGAAAACAAAGGCCTTTATAAGCTCAGTGCTGACCACAGTCCCTACAGCATTGCTAAAGTCACATTTTTCCTTTGACTTTCCATCTACAGAATACCTCTCACCTGAGAGAAATCAGATTGCATTCACAGGCCAGGACTCTGGCTTGTTCTAGTGAGGGTATGTAATTGCTCCCTCTGGAAAAGGGAAAATGGAGCCTTTCTCAGTCTTTCTCTAAGAACTTAAAAAACAACCCAATGGGTCTCTGAACACAGGACACAAACCAAGGACAACTAGTTAGCCTGGAGGACAGGCACACAGTTGGCTGACACCATGCAAATAACAGAAAATAAGGCCATTATCTGAGACCATTCAAGGGAGGGAAAGATACGCTTTCTCAGCTTCACCAGCACCTCGAGGAGCCCTAACTTAGCCACCAAAAAGTCATCCTCTCCTGCCTTTCACACCATCCATTATTCTTTCTCAAGGAATTTTGTGCTATTATAAGTAATCATCATATCCTGGTATAAACTTCTAGATCCTGACTAGAAACATGCTCTGTGTGAGGGCAGAGACTACAGTCCCTTTGTTTTTAGTTTTTGTTGTGTGTGCTGTTTTCTATAATAAATACGTGACAAACATTTGTTGAATGCATAGATGAATCACAGAATAATTGTAGAAAGACACCAGATTACTAATCAGACAGTGTGTGTTCTAGTCTGGCTCTATCATCAACTGTGAGATATAATAATGAGGTTCCCACCATGATGGGAACACCCACCCCAAATCTTAGTAACTTACCTGGGAAAGCACTGACTTTTGCCCACGAGTCTGCATGTTTGCTGAAGCTCTACTAGGCTTGGTTACAATCAGCTTTCAGGTTGGAGTCAGGGTGCCTCCCCACTCCTCCTCATTCTGGGACAATCATCTACTTGGAGCATGTTTTCATTGTGAATGGCAGAGGCACGAAGGGGAGAGAGGAAACACACATACCTCTTCAAGCCTCACCTTGGAACTGACACACTGTCACTTCTGCCTACTTTCCATTGACCAAAGCAAAGCATATGGCCAAGCCCAACCTCAGCCAGCAGGGAAATAGATGCCACACAGTATTCCATGGCGAGAAGAGGAGGGAAGGGAGAATTGTGGACAAATAATATCGTCTATAGCATTAGACAAGCAAAATGCATAGTTTCAGTTTCTGGGGGGGGGGGGGTTGGGGAATGACAATTCTAGTCCTGATAAACACAGGGCTCTTCTGAGGGCCATATGTTCTTATGTAGACATTGTGTAATTAAAATTGCTTAAGCAAGAGCCTGACATTGTTTTGGCACCAGATAATGATTGGAAATGACAAGTCATTTTCTTTTTCCTCTAGAAAAAAAGACGACAATCAAAATATAATACGATCGTTGCTTCACATAAGTTGTGCATAGAATATTGTGGGAACAGGAGATAGAGTTATAAAGTTGGCCTGAGTGATGTTCGTGATGTTCTCCAAGCTACTTTAAAATTAAGGAAGAACAGCCATTGTGGAGAAGAGGGAAGTGGAAGTGTGTAGGAAGAGAGGAGGCGTTTGCTTTATCAGGAACATTTCCTTTTTAGAGTAAAGAGGAAAGATTTGAAACAAATACGGCAAAAACCAAAGCTGTCATCTGATAAATCTAGATGTTGAAAAAATGGAGTCTGTTATGTTACTTTCAGTGTATGTGTGAACTATATGATAATCAAAAATTAGAATTTATAAATTATTATAAAATCAGTGTCTGGCAGACGAACAAGGGAAGGAAAATATTCTGGGCAGAAAGAGGACACGTGGTAGGAAAAATGACTTGGTCTTTTTTTTTTTGGTAAAGATTTTATGTATTTATTCGACAGACAGAGATCACAAGTAGGCAGAGAGGCAGGCAGAGAAAGAGGGGGAAACAGGCTCCCTGCTCAGCAGAGAGCCCGATGTGGGGCTCGATCCCAGGACCCTGAGCCGAAAGCAGATGCTTAACCCACTGAGCCACCCAGGCGCGCCGGTCTTAATGGATAATAGAGTGTGAGGGGAAATGGTGGGAGAGAATGAGACAGGAACAGGATGGGACAGTAGTAGTTTTATAGACCTGCAATACAAATACTGGGTGACTTAGAACAGAAGAAATTTATTGTTCCACCATCCTCTATCTGAGGCCAAGGTATCAGCGGGGTTGTTTCCCTCTGAGGGTTCTGAGAGGAATCTGTTCCATGTTGTCCTTGCTTCCAGTGAGGGCCAGTAATTCTTGGCATTCCTTGGCTCATACATACACCACCCCAATCCCTGTCTCCACCTTCATCTGGCATTCTCCTTGTGTGTCTCTGTCTTCACATGGCCATCTCCCCACCGCACCCCCCTCTATGACCAAATTCCCTCTTCACATAAGGACTTGTTGTCATGTTGGATTAAGTCATGTCAGATTAAGAGTCCACCCTACTCCAGTTTGACCTCACCGTAATTTAACTAATGACATCGACAACAACCCTATTTCTGAAAAAGATCACATTCTGAGGTACTGAATGAAAGATTAGGATCCCAACAGATCTTTTGGGGAGACACAATCTAACCCAGAAGAAATTGCTACTATTTTTTGGCTATTATTATCAGCAAATTTTTGTATTTCCTATGAAAATTCAAAGGAAGAGCATAGTATATTGTTAACCAATTGAAAGATCTCCTCAGGGAACCTATGACTTAGCTGACTGGAAGGAAGGAAATCACCAGAAGGATGGTGCTTTCTGTGTTTCTTCCACTTTACTCTTCTTGTGCCTCCCAGGCAAAACCCCATCAGGCTCTGCTTTGCAGCAGCCCACAGGGAGTGACTCACCATCCTGCCCCATCAGTTCTGTCATCTGAAGAAAAAAGCCTCCGGCTACTACCACCACTCTCTGGACTGCGGTGTTTGGCCCTGAAGTTAATTTTCAACCCTGGGCTCTACAGAAACCAAAGTTGCACACCAAGATCCGGCAGCAGGGATCTCCTTCCTAGTTTATCTCTGTTTTAGGAAACTTCCTAAATGGGCTCTTCATGACGCATGGACAGAATTTTCCATCCTTCATAATCTGTTTTCCGGTTTACAGCAAAAAAAAAAAAAAAAAAAGCCAGTGAGTTCCTTCAAATCAGTGCTTAGACCAGTTGGCCCGTCCCCCGTCCTAGCCAAATGCTTCTCCCCTCTAACTGAACTATAACTGAACTATCTAGCTCTCATCAACTTCTCTATCCCCCATTTCAATCCACTCTCTCCTTGGCTCCCTATTTTGTGAAAAACCACGTCCTTTTGTTCTTTGAGCATTCCCATGCCCTTTTTACCTCCAGGCCATTTCACAAGGTTCTTCCTCCAACTTCTCAAATGTCAGCTCCCTCTGAAACTTCACTCTCATTCTCAATTAGCACTTCTTGGGAGAGGTTGTCTGCACCCTTCTTCTCCAGAATAGCTTCTTCAGATCCTCCGATTTCTTGTGTCATTTATTTCCTTTTAGAATTATTTGTTCATTTCATTAATTCCTGGCTGACTGTATGTCTCCTTTAGAAAATGAAGAAATGTGTCCACCTAGTTCAATAATAGCCTCTGTACCTGGCACTTAATAGGGGCCTCATAAATAGAAATTAAATGAGAAAAATAAAACTTTGGGCTCAGGCCTTCTCTACCAAGTCTTCACAAGTTTAGGCTCCTAAGCAGGAAACGTAGGCCACTTGGCTTAGCGGCCTGTTAGTGCCGGTGTCCCAGGTCTCTGATTCTGTTTGCTGGGTTACTGATACCTTATTCTGAAGTCCCTAATCTTGGCTTTTGGATTTAGTTCCAAAGTTCTGGATTCCAGACCCTGTTTATGAGAGACAGGGCCTGAGAGGATCAGCTGGGCTTCTCCCTGCCTCTTCCTGCACTCGAGCTTTTGTGGGCTGGAAATGATACTTTCTGCTCCTACCTGGCTTAGTTAATAACCACAGAACTGACCCCAAACCTCCAAAAACCCTCCTTGTCTGACTCAGTTCCTGTCCTCCCTCTCTCTCACGCCCATCTTTCCACTCTGAATCTTCCTTCTTTTTGTTCCCACCCCTGTCAGACCATGACAACAAGAATAAAGGTGTGGTTCCTATGAACACCACTTTACCAACACCACTTTTAAAAGCTAATCATTCCAACTCCCAGTAACCTCTATTGGAGGCTTATGCAAAACTGCTAGTACACCGTTTCACTAAATACAACTAATCACCGCATTAACAATTAGTTTCAATGCATTTGCTGACTCCAGTACAGATAGGGGTTACCCCTGCCACATTTTCAAGTTTGGGTACTTTTAGACACCTTTCAGATATGGATGAGACCATTTATAGCCTTGACAGTGGGGATGCCTTGAAGACTTCTCTCCGCAAACCTAATTCTATCACTTTCTTTAAAATCCAGTGTCCAGAAAGCATTTGAGAAAAGCTACAGTGAGTTGCCTGGATATTGTCCAAGCTCTGGATACCATAGTTAGTCACACGGAATGTGGAATGGGCTAGACGTCTTGGAATTATTCTCATTAAACTCGTGTAAGCGATTGACCCAAAAGCTTTAATAATCATTATTTGTTTAACAAGTTCCTGTGAGGAAAGCTATGCAGTTGTCTTGTGAAGTAGCTTCTTAAAAGGCTTTTATTTTGTCTGGATATGATAAGAATCATTACGTGGTATGTCTAGCTGATGACTTACTGTTCTTTCAGCGCATAGAAACTTCTATGGGAAAAAGAATTAGACAATAAGCACCAATGACTTAATACATGCCATGTTTCCAATTCAATTTGCTTTGATAAAAATCAAATAATCCCCAGGAACACAAATATTTATCTACAGTGATTGGACAGTCTGTTAAAATTGGCATTCTCGGTCCCTCCAAAACATTCATTTGTCCTTTATACGACCCACACATTGTCAAGAGGTTAATAATATTGAAAAATTCCTGTGGTGTTTTTAGTTTTTGTGCTATCTGGCAGAGAGCATCAGGATCCTTAATTTTGTTTTCAACATAGCATATTCTTTATTCACAATCAATGTTCCTCAGTCTTAATCAACAAAATAGGAAACAGATTTTTAAATTCTGAAGTCATTGTAAATTCATAGCATTTTTCCTTTGAGCAAAAATATTTTACATGACTACAATGAAATATGAAAAGAATCTGTATGATCAGGAAAAAAAAAAGAATTTGTATGGTCAGAAGGGTCAACAATTAAAAGAATGATAATGTGTCCTGAGTGAAACAGACCAAGATTCTAAAGGTAAACAGGTATTATTAAAGAGTTTGGTAAAGTGAGTTTTAAATGTGCTAGTGTTTATATTATAGAATATATTCAGAATATGATCTAACCTTAAATATAATTATATACTACATTGTGTGCAAATATTATTCTTTCCTATTAGCATTGTTTTAGTTATGTCATTCTAAGTACTCCAGCACCAAAGTAAAATACACCTTAAAAAAGGTAAGTTAGGGGTGTCTGGGTGGCTCAGTGGGTTAAGCCTCTGCCTTTGGCTCAGATCATGATCCCAGGGTCCTAGGATCGAGCCCTGCATTGGGGTCCCTGCTCATCGGGGAGCCTGCTTCCTCCTCTCTCTCTCTGCCTGCCTCTCTGCCTCCTTGTGATCTCTGTCTGTCAAATAAATAAATAAATAAAATCTTTTTTTTTTTTTAATTTGTCAGAGAGAGAGCAAGCGAGCACAGGCAGACAGAGTGGCAGGCAGAGGCAGAGGGAGAAGCAGGCTCCCTGCTGAGCAAGGAGCCAGATGTGGGACTCGATCCCAGGATGCTGGGATCATGACCTGAGCCGAAGGCAGCTGCTTAACCAACTGAGCCACCCAGGCATCCCAATAAATAAATAAAATCTTAAAAAAAAAAAAAAGATAAGTTATCTACTCCCGTAAAATCATGGCAGATAAATCCTTTGATCAACTATGTCAAGTATATGTTAAATCATAAAATCTCATAGGACTCACTATAGAGGACACTTTCATACTTTCAAGGTTACTACCTTCTTTAAAAGATTTTATTTATTGATAGAGAAAGAGAGACTACAATTAGGGGGAGGGGCAAAGGGAGGGAGAGAGAGAACCCAAAGCAGACTCTAAGCTGAGCACAGAGCCAGATGCAGGGCTCGATCTCAGGACCCAGCAATCATGACCTGTGCCACAATCAAGAGTCGGGCACTTAGCCAACTGGAGTCACTCAGGCATCCCTCATGGTTACTATCTTTTATACATTAGATTCCTAATGTGTTTCAAATAGGACTGGAAAAATAATTATTTATAGTGAGATATGGCAATAAATGATAGTCATCAAATTCAAAAGCATACATGGGCTTCACTTCCTTCAATAAATCTCAGGTGTTTAGAAGAAAAGTACAGTGAGAAGAAAACTTATATCAAAACAGCAGGTAGAGAAGTAAGACTCCAATTCTAACCCATCAGGGAAATGGATGCCTCTAAAAACCGTAGGTTGTGTAGCTTCTTGTTAGTTTGTATGTTAAGCACATTGCTGTTAAAAAGCAAAGCAATAGACCACCATTTTTTCCTAAAGTGACATGTAGCTTGGAGATGTTCCCACTGTCCCCAACTTCTTTTTTGGACCATAATCTCCTCCACTACCTTTACTTACCTTATCCACTGACCCCCACCCCCATCTCTACCACTATTTTTCCATCTCCTTTGCCTCCTTCAAACTGATCTTGTCCCCTGAGCCCATCCTGACCAACCCCAACCAGCCTTTCATGCCTATCTCCACCTTTATCCCCATAGCTTCATTCTCACACATGGTCCCTCTGCTCAAGGCTATTTTGCCTTGGGTCCATGTTCAGTGGCTGGTTTTGTGTGTGTGTGTGTGTGAGAGAGAGAGAGAGAGAGAGAGCGAGCTTGTGTTTTGGAGTTATTCTCCCTGTGCTCAAACCCCAGCTCTGCTCTTAAACAGCTGTGAGGTGGGTCAGTAATGCCATTAAGTCGCAGTGCCCCTTTCTGTAAAGTAAGTATTATAATGGAATTTACTTAATAGGGATATTGTGAGGCTAGAAGGAAATAATGGAAGCAAAGCACTCAATACAGTGCTGGTAAACAGTAAACACATAATAAATATGAGTTTTTGTTATTCTTGTCATATTTGTTATTTCACCCACACAGAGGTAATTCTCTTCAATGAAAAAGGAAAGTATTTTATATGACTTTGTAACACCCTGTAGGTATGACAACTGCACGTTTGAACTAAAATCAGGACAAATGACCCAGCAAATCACACGCACTCACGCAGCAAAGAAACAGAAGCAGTGAAATAAAAACAGTCCCAGGTGATTTGGGATGGGAAAATCTCTGTGTCCGCAAGTCCTGTGCTTTGCTCTTTTCGTAGCTTGAGTCCTCGAATGAAAGCATGCCCCGTCAACACAGTAAAGTAAATTACTTATTTGTTTGGGGTTGGATTCTGAATCCATAGGTAGATTAGAACAAGGGTTTTTTTCCCCCTCCCTGCATGAGATGCATAAACAGAGACACCTATGCAGTTGTTGCTGTTAGAGAAAACCTTATCTTCTCTTCCGACAATTTGTTGTGAGGACAATATCAGGAAAAAAAAAAAAAAACTTTCCCAGTACTAGGGTGGGAGGGGTCAACAGACAGAACCCAGTGGGTGAAACAGACGTGTTATCATGTGAAAACTGGAGCTGGGAGGAAGTTGCTGATAGAGCTGGAACCCCTGTTGACAAGGAGAATGGGCCAGAAGCTCTGTGATGTCCAAAGTCTTCAGTAATTGTCAGTAATTGTATCTGAGAACAGACTGGACAAACACCTTCAAGTCTGTTAGTGGGATTGTTTTGGAAAATCCCAGCTCCACTCTGAGAATCTCATCTGCCTAATTCCAATCTTGTCAATAATTTCAATGTGTATTTGAATATAAGAACCAGAGCCTTCTGAAACACTGCCATCTGGGTCAAACCAGGGAAGGACCAAGAGGGGAGTGCGGGAGGCGCGGGACTGCAGATTGGTGGAATAAGAAAGCAGCTCCAGCAACGACTGGCCGTCACAGAATGGCTTTCTATGGCTTTTAAAGGGAATGTAGGTAAGTATTGCAGTACATTCCAAAGTCAAATACAAATGCTTTTTTTTTTAAATTAAAGGTTCTATCTATTTATTTGACAGAGATCACAAGCAGGCAGAGAGGCAGGCAGAGAGAGAGAGGAGGAAGCAGGCTTCCCGCTGAGCAGAGAGCCCGATGCGGGACTTGATCCCAGGACCCTGGGACCATGACCTGAGCCGAAGGCAGAGGCTTAACCCACTGAGCCAGCCAGGCGCCCCAAATACAAATGCTTTTTATCGTCTTCTATAATCCATGCCCCTGTTCCCAAGCATTTATGTGGATAACTGAAAAATGACACCATAACACATTTCTTTCCTTGACTCTCCATTTCTCTCAAGGCAGACAAGCTATGATACTGAAGGCAAACACACCACATAACAAAGGATAATTGTGTCTCTCAGGTAATCCAGTGATTTTCTCCTGATGGTTGTGCCCTTTTGGTGCCCTTCCCAACATTGAAAGGAATCAACACACGTGCACCCACGGGAATAGAATGGCTCCAAATGGCCGTTTGTTTCCACATTCCTAATTCTCATAGTCCTTGCACTCTTCTCCTGGCCTTGCTTCATTTTCAAAGTGAAATATATATATTCCTACTGTACCTTAGTTTGATAGCTGATCTATTGTTGTCTCTCACTATGTTTTTTTTAAGCCATCACTACTGATTATCCATTAAGACACTGTATTGGAGGAACGAATATCCATCCCATACTGGGGTAAGAACAAGGGCCTGAAAGGTAAAAAAGCCTATGGGTCATTATCTAATCACCACCAAATGCAGACACACCATAATTTATGTCAGTGTGAGATAGAGCATACAATTAAGGCAGAGATTATTGAGGCCAGGTGTAGACACCCAGTTTCTCCACATACTGTTTTCTCTACTTTGGTGTATGCTTGAAATTTTCCATCATAAAAAAACTTCAAAAATTTATATGACATCAGAGAGACAAACTCAGAAAAGAAAAAAACTGGATATGAACAATATTCTCTGATGTCAGATTACTGTAGGCAGCATTCCTTTGCTCAGCAGACCTCCAGTGTTCCTCTTTGCAACCTTGGGAAGCTCGTGGGAGGAAGAGGGGTGTTTATTTTTAGTGTGAGTTACTTTAGTGAGTGCCCAGCTTTCTTGTTGAGGTGGCCCACACATGAAATGCTATGTATTTGATTTTTCAAACCACATGGAGGCAAGGAAGTAAAAAGGGTAAAGACTTTGGCATTGGACAGAGTACATTTAAATCCTCTTAGGGTTCAACTTGGGGGAAGTTACTAATTTCTCTGACCTTTCATCCCTTGTAAAGTGGAAATCATATCAGCCTCACAAGGTTATTATAGGAAAAGTGCCGACTCACACGTCTGGCAAATAATAGATTCTCAATGCATGTTCATTTCCTTCCTTCTTTTTAAAATATATTTTATTTTATTTTATTTTATTTAAAGATTTTATTTATTTATCTATTTATTTATTTGAGAGAAAGAGAGAGCTAGAGAAAGCATGAATGGTGGAGAGGGGCAGAGAGAGAAGGAGAAGCAGACTCCCCACCGAGCGGGGAGCCCAACCTGGGGCTCAATCCCAGAACCCTGAGATCATGACCAGAGCTGAAGGCAGACACTTAACCGACTGAGCCACCCAGGCCCCTGTCCTTCCTTCTTGTCATAGTTGCTAATCATATAACATGTTGAAGAAACTCCAAAGGCTTTCTAAGATATAACTCTGAAATCTTTTTAGTTCTCTAAAACATCAGTAAAATCTTGGCCTATTCAGTCACTGCACATCATTAATAGTAGGGCTATTAACAGACAAGGATCCCCTGTCTTTAGACAGATTAGACACCAGATTGTGTAGTATTATTAGAAAGGACAATAAACTCTCAGTTAGGGACATGAATTCTCATCTCCACTTTCTCACTAAGAGATTTTGCCTTTAAAAGGGACACTCTGAAAAATAACCTGAGGGTTTTGAAGGGGCGGGGGGTGGGAGGTTGGGGGAGCCAGGTGGTAGGTATTAAGGAGGGCACGCATTACATGGAGCACTGGGTGTGGTGTAAAACTATGAATTCTGTTACGCTGAAAAGAAATTAAAAAAAAATTTAAAAAATTTTTTTAAAAATCTGAAAAAAAAAAAAAAAGAAAGGGACACTTAACTGGGACGCCTGGGTAGCTCAGTGGGTTAAGCCTCTGCCTTCAGCTCAGGTCATGATCTCAAGGTCCTGGGATTGAGTCCCGCATCGGGCTCTCTGCTAGGCGGGGAGCCTGCTTCCTCCTCTCTCTCTCTCTCTCTGCCTGCCTCTCTGCCTACTTGTGATCTCTCTCTGTCAAATAAATAAAATATTAAAAAAAAAAGGGGGGGCCACTTAACCATCTCCTGCCCTTGGAGAGAAAATTTTTTGAAAGCATTTTTAAGCTCCCAACTTCCTAAGACACAGAGAATGAGAAGCCTAGAAACTGACTCAAATATATGAAATTAATAATTTGCTATGTCACTATCCTAAATAGAGAGGCATCGGTTTGGTTGTCCTCAGCTATGAAAACCACCCTTATTAGACTTTGACAAAGTAAAAGCACTATACAAATATGAGGTTTTGACTCTGGATCAAACCACCTTCGCCAGAGGCCACTGCAAATAATAGTCGTGTTGTGTGATTATTATTGTTCTTACGATGATGAAAGCAGGATTAGGAATTTAATGCAATAAACAGGTGCAAATCAGCTAAAACCCAGGACAGAGAACAATTAACATTGTGGGACGTCAGGTGTCAGAGGCAGCCTGCCCCTGGTCTGGTCCTGTGCTTACCGTGGCCTTGGCAAGCTACTTCACATTGAAGAGCCTCAGTAGCTTCATCGCTAGGATAAGGCATATCCGTCTTTAAAAGTTGTCAGAAGTTACATGAGAAAATGCTGAAAAAATGTCCCTGGCATTCATAAGTGCTTAAGATCTATTTTCTTCCTGAATTTCTACTTTAGAAATAGGATAGCAGTTCCTTGCCAATAACGTTGATTTTTCTGAGTTAAAATTCAAAATTTTACATTTCATATTTACGAGTCACTCCTTGTTATATGTGTATGTGTAAGAGAGACAGAGACACAGAAACGACACACTTACAGGGTTTCAAAAAAACAGCAAAATCTTGACAGAAGAGCAAGAGGACAGCATTCAGCAGAGCCGAGCAATCACAAAGGCAACGCGGGACTCATGGACAGACCAGACAGATTTAAGGATTAAATCACTCTCAGTAGGAAACTGTTTCCTTCCATCAAAAGTCACAGATGTCTCGGGGATGCCTAGGTGGCTCAGTCAATTAAGCATCTGACTTTGGCTCAGGTCAGGAGCCCAGGGTCCTGGGTTCAAGTCCCTCATTGGGCCCCTTGCTTAGTGGGGAGTCTGTGTCTCCCTCTCCTTCTGCTGCTCCTCCTGCTTGTGCACACATGCACTCTCTCTCTCTTTCTCTGTGTCAAATAAATAAATAAATAAATAAAGTCCTAAAAAAAAAAGCTTTGGACGTCTCTAAAGTCCTTGCCACCACAGCCCTAGTCACAGGCAACTTGTGCACGTACTTTGGTCAAGATGATTTGCAGAACTAGGGGGTATTATGCTGAGCGAAATAAGGCAATCAGAGAAAGACAATTATCATATGATCTCACTCAGATGTGGACTTTAAGAAACAAAACAGAGGATCATAGGGGAAGGGAGGGAAAAATGAAGTAAGACGAAACCAGAGAGGGAGACAAGCCAGAAGATACTCTTAACTATAGGAAACAAACTGAAAGCTGCAGGAGGGGAGGAGGAAGGAGACAGGGGGCTGGGGTAACTGGGTAACAGGCATTAAGGAGGGCACATGATGGGATGAGCATTGGATGTTATATGCAACTGATGAATCATTGACCTCTACCTCGGAAACTAATAATACACTGTATTTAATACAGTAATACAGTAAATAATTATATATATCATATATTATATATATTAATACAGTAAATAATATACTGGCACTTAAATAAAATAAAATTAAAAAGAAATAGAAATAAAAAGTCACATGTCTCTAAAGCCTTTGCCACCATAGCCCCAGTCACAGGCAACTTGTGCACGTACATTGGTCAAGACGATTTGCAAATCCCCCTTGAAAAACACAGGCCTCACACCGCCAGCTTATCCCATATCTGAGGAATTCAAAGCAAAGAAAGAGCCTGCACAACGCATGTGAACACAGCTGAAGCATCTACATTTGAGATGCTACATATTAAACAAGTGCCGGAGACAGAATCCTCTTCACTGGAAAATCAGCTTTGACTCAAGAAAATGACCTGTAAACCCTGGACAGTGCAGGATGTGACCCCAGCACTCTGATACTGACACAAATCAGCAGGTGACTCAAAACCCGGGGACAGGAAGAAACAACCCCACAGACAGAACAACCCAAAAGACCAAGCATTCCCCAGACCATATTTATCATCATCCTAATCTTTGGACTAGAGGACAAGCCACTGCTGGTATCAAAACCACTCCATGGTGTGTGTTGGCTTTGCTCTATGTGAATTCAATATGCAGATGAATATATATATTTTTTCCATTGTTTAGGCTGAGTTTTTCTCAAAGATGGCCAGCAGTTTTGTTTTTAAAACAACAACAACAACAAAAAAGATGGCCGATCTGATACAACACCGCATTTACAGAGAAATACCTACAACAAATGGTGCCGAGACACCCTAATCCTATTTGAGGACACCACCTTTTATGTGTACGTGATAGGTATTGACTCTGGCCCCTAGAATTTTCAGGCCTCACACCACAAGATGGGCTTTAGGACACTTAGGTAAGTTAGTTATCTTTCTGTAGCGGCTCACTATAATGGCTGGTGCTCCCGAGGCTGAAAGACCCCAGGGCTTTCCTAATTTAGGACAAAAGATTATTTCACTGTGTCTCTGTGCCAAACTGAAAAAGCAACTGGTCTACCTCGACATTTCTTCAGCTCATATGTCCTTCCCAGTGCCTGATTCCTTTTTTCTTCTCCCTTTCTAGCCTCAGAGTTCCTTTCCCCAAAGCTATGCATCTTTTCCTCGCCTCATATCAAAAAGGAAATCATTTAGCTGATGAGATTGCTTGCCCCAGTTTACTCTGTGGTAAAGATAGACCTTCTGTATTGTGGAATCCCGGCCAGAAAGACAGCTCGGCCACCACCACTGCCTCCTCATCCTTGGAGGGGAAGAACCCAGACATGTCTCGGGACCTGCAACTGCCCCAGCCTGAGGAGACAGGAACGTCGGAGACAAGAGAGGAAATGCTGTGGACAACAGCAGAAGCCGCACAGTCCACAGGGCTCAGCTTTTTCCACCACACCCAGTGGTGGAATTTGTTCCCAGTAAACACACATTGCTCTAAGCACCATTATTTATTAGAGATGAAAGAGAAAGATCATCTGCTTCTCAAGTCAGTTCCACTCTTCATAGGATACACATGGAAAGTGGTTATCTGTGCTTCTGTGATCCAGAAACTAGACAGCAAAGCCCAGAGCTACCTAAAGTTTGCTCTTTTCCATGCACCTTGTGTACCATGTCTCCCTTGAAACTCCAAGGTGGGCAGTGACTTCCGATCAGACCGGAAAATCATGAAACATGAATAACCTGTGGAACACTCTTTGGAAATCAAGCCAACATTCTTTAGGAATGATATAGGGTTGAGAATTAGCCTTATTAAGGAACATTTAACCTAAGTGAAATGATAATACAGAGAATAAGGAAGAATAAAGAAAAAGAACAGTGGAAGTACCAGCCATAATCCACATCCTGAAGGGGTCCTTCCTGTCTTAGCCCAGCCTGTCTCCCCACAGGTGAGGATGCTCTAACCATCAGAACTTGCAGAAATCTCTCGGGTTCCTCTTCTTCTCTTGCATAGTATCCCTGAGCTCAGTCCAAGAGCTATGTATCCACCTCTCTCCAGCTCCTAGCTAATGATGAGCAAATCATTTAGTCGTTCCAGCCCATATTACAAACACCTTGCCATTCTTCCCTGGGTATGGTCTTCAGAGTCAGGACCCCATTTTTTTTTTAAAGCTCTTCAGTGATAACACTCTTTCAGTGATGGATCTGATTTTTCGGGTCGTCAAGAAGTATTCACAGCCAGTCCCTCTAGGGAATAAAATTGGTCATCAAGCAAGATAAAGCATTTTCGGTTAAAAATAAAGTGTGTGTGTGTGTGTGTGTGTGTGTGTGAGAGAGAGAGAGAGAGAGAGAGATAAACTGGGCCAGAAAGATGTTTCCACTGAAAAATTTAAATACATTTTATGCCAGTATGTATGAAAAATTTCCAAGGGTCACAGCTCTGAAGGACAATTCACATTTGGATATAGACATTGTGCTCTGTTTGCTTTAAAAGATTGATTATTTTATAGCTACAACTCATAAAGCCTGTGGTCATAAAACACCTCCCTCTATCTTGGAGGCAGACTATACTTGTATAAATAATGTTATCAGGTTCTAACTCAGCTAAGACCACTGCTGGCCCTAAACGTGGCTAGACTCCACACCACACTCATGTAGCCAGGACCACAGAATCTATTCCCAAGAACAAATATGACTTCTATCTTACATGGGAAAATAAAAAAGGAAATTTCACCCCAAAAGAATAAATATTAAGAGGGATAAGAAGGGACTTAAAAAAATCAAAATAGCTTTAAAGATAGAAATAAGCATAATATTGGCTTGGGGGAATTTTCATCAGTTACAGAAGGCTTTTAAAGAGAGAGGCAGCAACTCTATCTTGATTCCACATCTGCTACTTGCCAAGGTGTGGTCATCTGTCTTCAACAACCCTGCTCTGTCACTGTTTAGCTCCAACCGACTTAACTGTGCCCTTTGTCACTTTCCAGTCCTGCTCCCCAAATCTGCTGTTTGCTACTTTAGAAGCTCCTTATCTCCTACAGCTTAGTATTCTATGCCTACTACTTCCACATTTTGTTTACCTGTTCCCTTCTTAATCCCCTAAAAAGTGGGATTGTGGTTTTCTGAAATAAAGGCTACACTTGCAGTCAGACAAAGATGGATTCAAATCTTGGCTTTTAATGGTGACCTCAGAAAATGTAATTAATCTTTTTAAGTTTTCCGAATTAAAAAAAGGTTACTGTAGGTTGTCCTAAATTATTTAACATATGTTCCTTAAACAATTTTTAAATGACTACATAAGCCAAGTGTTTATCAGTTCGTTCAGTGTGTTTTGTTATTTTCCCCCCAAGATTTTATTTATTTATTTGACAGAGAAAGAGGAGGATCACAAGTAGGCAGAGAGGCAGGTGGGGGGGGGGGGGGGGGAGGAGGGAAAGCAGGCCCCTGCTGAGGAGAGAACCCAAAATGGAGCTTGATCCCAGGACCCTGGGATCATGACCTGAGCCGCAGGCAGAGGCTTAAACCACTGAGCCACCCAGGTGCCCCCGTTCACTGTATTTTGTATGCCTACATCATATATATAAGTTTTATGAAGTGGGAACATAGTCTAATCTTTCTTGTTGTGCAATTTGCTTTGTTTCCCTTTATAACATTACCAGTAATGCCGCCTCTGCTTATAGATCTTTGCAGGGACCACAAGCCCCATAATTGTAAGCATACTCCTTTCTATTGTGGTTGCTGAAATACTGGCATTATGTCTGATACTGGAAGGTTCCTCTCCATTTTGGTTTCACATCTGCCTCCCTCTATGTGCATATATCGGCCCTCCTGCTGTCCTCTAGAGCAACACTGATAAATCTAATCCCTTTGTCATACAGCAAGCCACCTACCCACTCTTCACCTCCATTGCCGTCCACCCCATGGGAGAGTATCTCAAAGCTATCTTTCAATTATTATGGTTGACACTAGCAGCTATTTCCTCTTTTTATATGACCAATACATTTTCTGTGCATTGTTTCGATCTCTATAACATTGTCAAAAGGTAATGAATAAGGGGATCAAAATGTGTTATGAAGTGAAAGAAGCAAGGATCGAACATGAAGCAGAACTGTGTTCAGCCTCTGAGCCCGGCTTTACTTTTTTCATGTGTCCGTGTAGTTGCCAAAGTGACTACTCTGAAGTCAGACTGGTAGGGCTCAAATCGCAGTCACTTAACAGCTGTGTGTCCTCTCGGAGCGTCTGTGTCTTCATCTGTAAGACAGGGATAATAGAAACCACTTTGTAAGGTTGCTCCGAAGATTATATGATTCCCAGGAATACATACAAAGTGCCAAGCTCAGTAGCTGGCACGAGGCAAGCACGATGTTTGCTGCTGTGAGGAGGAAGAAGATAAAGATATATGTGCTCAGGAAAATCACTGTTGTCTTTCCATGTCTCAGTTTCCTAATCTGTGAGATGAAAAGGAAGATGGATAAACGCTGATAGTAGTGGTAGTGATGATGACACAATCCTCGAGCCCTTGACACTTTTCAAAGCACATCCATACACAGTGGGTCCCTGGGAAGCACTCACTGGTATCCCCTGCTCTCGGCATCTCTGACTTGCCGGCACAGCCCAGCAATGTGCCACAGAACATAAATGCTGACTCTGGCCCTGGGCCTCCATTTAGCAGAAAGATCCAAAGTCCTCACAGACCTTATCCCTCTGCCAGTATCTGGCTTGCTATCTGCAAAATAATTCAGGCCCATAAATCTGGACTCCCAAATGACACCAAGAGACTGAAAAGAAAGAGACAGGAAAAGAATAAAACAAGGCAATCGTCTCTGTGGAACAACTACCATATTACACTACACTGTTGATCATGGGTACCATATGACGCACCCTATAGACCATCGGAATGTCAATCCCATGGAGTCCTCACAACAACCTAGGTGGAAGGTTTTATTACCCATATTTCTGAGAATTCCCTCAGAGGAGTTCAATAGGCGTGCCAAGGTCACACAGCTACTGACTTTAAAACCAGGATGGAAGTCTGACCGAGCCCAAAGCTTGAGCTCATGCTAAAGTTCCATGCTGCCTCGTGGAGATTTGCAGTCTACTAGGATTGGGGTGTTGGTTGCCATTTTTTTTTTAAGTTTTTTTTTTTTTTTTTAAATTTATTTGACAGAGAGAGATCACAAGTAGGCAGAGGGACAGGCAGAGAGAGGGGAAAGCAGGCTCCCCACTGAGCAGAAGCCCGATGTGGGGATCAATCCCAGGACCCTGAGATCATGACCTGAGCCGAAGGCCAGAGGCTCAACCCACTGAGCCACCCAGGCGCCCCTGTTGGTTGTCATTTTAACTTCTCCACTAAATCTGGAGCCCATTGAAAAGTTCTGCTCCCTAAATGGTGCCAAGAACATGAGGTATTTTGTCATACACAACTAGCCTATAGGTGGCGCTATTTTTCACTCATGACTGACCCAATCTGGTGCTTCTCCTGAAAGCTTCAAAGCAAAAATGTCACTGCATTTTGAAGGCACCCAGAGATGGCTCTGCCTCACAAGTCTTTCATGTAAGTGATCAAGACAGCTATTGAGCAACAACATTTCTACCATATTTACAGAATAACAGAGAACAAACACGTCTGAAGCATGATCATTGTTCCATACAATAAATATTGTCATTGAGTGAGCTCAGGCCACTTATTTTGTTCTTGTTCTTCCTCATTTATTTGCCACCAACACACTTTTTTGCTCCCTGATTTGACAGCGGCTAGCCCTGAGGACACATGAAGGAGAAGTTAGCATAAAATACCTTGCTAAAAAAGTCTCCAGTCGGTCAACAGACTTGCTTTCCTGCTTAAAGGAAGTAGCATGAAAACGAGAGAGCAATGAAGTCACGGTTTTGAGATCCCAAGGATTTCCCTGCGTTTGGCAAACTCCACTGAGCTAGAATACTTGGCTTAAATAAGTGAAATTACAATTATATGTTAAGACCCATCTACATTATCTTCATTGCCATTTCAGTAGACAGTGATTAGATGTCAGGCAGGATACACTATATATTATTGCATTTGGGCCTCACAGATAATCCCGTGAGATAGACACACTTTTTATACCCACATTTAATGAGGAAGTTGAGACACAAAAATGTTATGTAACTTTCCCATTGTCAGAGAACAAAACAATGGTAGCATGAGGATCCATACCCTAGCAGCCAGACTCCAACGCCCATGCTTTCTCAAAGCAAGTTTCTGATTGCCTCTGGAAAATGGTAAGATACTCAGGTGCGTGCCCATAAACAGGAACTGTTTAGTTTAATAGTTTTCATGAGATTTCTCAGTCCACTTAAACAATCCTGTACTAATCAGTTGGTGTGACGAAAATGAACACGATCTGCGTGTGCTAAGCAAACCCAAGCCACGGAGAGCACCTGAAGTTCCTCTGTAGGGTCACTTGGTTTACCTGTTGGGTTGATCACACACAACACTTGAGTTGGAATTACACTGAGAATTTCTGGCATGGGTGGAGCTACCTTGTGGTAGGTGTACTTAAGGGATTACATTTGATTCTTACTATGACTTTTACTGGAAGTCTCTGACAATGAGAGGAATAGCTGTTAGAAAGGAAAGGTAAAAAGAAAGCTGTCCGCCCGTGGAACAGCTTGTTACTGGTTTGTTTCCGAGCCTAGAGTTCGTAAATCTTCCCCTCCTTTTGATTTCACAAAGGTCCTTCTCTTTCCAGAAAGTTCCTCTTCCCAAAGCCAAGGACCGATAAGGAATGAAGACAGAACAACAGGTGCCTTGTTGTCTCAAGTGGCTTATTGACATCGCTGAGATTTTTCAGACTGGGTAATGCCCATTCAGCTCATTATGCCCCTCACAGCAATAGTCTTCTTTAGGTACTTTCCCCCTGTGGAAAGAGAGTGAAGTAGGATGGAGTGAGAAACATATGAGTCTCTCTCTCTCTTTCTCGTTCTCATTCTTTTCTCATTCTCTCTATTTCAAGTTTAATGCAGCTCAATTTATGTCACACAAGGGAAGATCCCATTACAGGTGCTAATTGTAGGTGGCCACAAGATACAACTGAAAGACCTAGGGGCATAAAGGCTTGTAACAAGGCACCTAGGACACCCCACCCTGGGCAATGCTCTCTGTGTTATAACTATCTGCCAAGGACACATGACAAAGGCACAGCCCTCACTAGGGGTCAGAAGGTCTAGATCCCAGTGTGGCTCACCCTGTAGTCTTGGGCAAGCTCCTTTTCCTGTTGAGGCTCCAATTATCTCACTCTTATAAGGGATAAAGCTTCATCAGAGGGTCAGTGGAAATTGATGAGATCTCGGGGAGGCAGATATGCTCTAGGTCACTCTAGGGGCCTGTGTTAACAATGGTTGTGGATTGATTTTCCAGAGTTCTGGTCTTGCCTCTCACTCTAACCGGAAGCTTGTCCTTGATCCTTGCACCTCTTCCCAAGCCCAGAAGAGGTAAAGATTTGCCATTGCCTTGGGTGTGATCCCAGTCAGTCTTACTAATCAACATGACTTCCTGTTTCCCTACAGTGAGAAAAGAGGAGGGAAGCAAGGTCTGAGGGGAGTGTCAGGGGCTGCACCAAAAGAGGACCTCAGCAGGGACAAGAGCCTGCTCAAGCTGAGTCAGTCCCGTGTTTTTTTCCTGTTAAATGATTCACATGCCAAGGCAAATCAGGCAGAGATGTGCAAACTCTTCTCTGCCTTTCATGAGCTTCCAGATGAGTTGGTGATTTTTGTTTTTGTTTTCCTGTCTCACTGCACTTTCCTTAGAAACAGGATTGTGCTGTTTTCATTCCAGGTTGAGGTCCCCCCATCATTTCAATGTCCTGGAGTGGAGGGGTTGTCATATCCAAAAAACACTGTGCTCATACATGACTTTAAAACTACTTACAGGGGGGCGCCTGGGTGGCTCAGTAGGTTAGGGCCTCTGCCTTTGGCTCAGGTCATGATCCCGGGGTCCTGGGATCGAGCCCCGCATCGGGGTCTCTGCTTGGCGGTGAGCCTGCTTCCCCCCTCTTGATCTACCTGCCTCTCTGCCTACTTGTGATCTCTCTATGTCAAATGGATAAATAAAATCTTAAAAAAAAATAAAAACTACTTACAGGGCTATTTTAAATGTTACTCATATTCCTTACATTCCTTGCTTTTTTAAAAAATTCAAGTAGGTTAAATTATAAACAAAATTTCATAGCATATTATATATAATGAAGTCTGAGTTTTATAAAAATCAAGCTCTAGATACATGAATTTCCTATATGTGTCTTAAAAGGTTTATTATTGTAAATACCCAAGACTTTTTTCAGTTATCAGGGTTTTTGTTTTTGTTTTTTTAAGATTTTGAGAGTGAGACAGAGTGAGTGGTGGGAAGGAGCAGAAGGAGAGAAAGAAGCAGACTCCCTGCTGAGCAAGGAGCCTGATGCAGGTCTTGATCCAGGACCCAAAGATCATGACCTGGGGTGAAGGCTGACAGTCAACATTTTTTCAGTTATTTTGAATGGGAATTCCTTCTGAATATATAACAGATAAAATACTTTTCTTCATAACAAAATTGAAACTTTCATTCATTATTAAAAGTCATGATCCTTAAATCCTTTTAACACTCCCAGCCACCATTTTGTCCTCTCATGTTTAAGTGAGGTCAAGTTTCATTGAGGCCCTTCTTCCATGTTTTGCTTAATCTCCATGCATATCCATAGCCACAGCATCCTTTTTAGCCAAGTAATTCAGGAAGAGATGGTTTTACTATTTGGTTAAATCTGGGCATTCCCCAGCTTAAGACACCCATAACTTCTGATTAGAGTTAGAATATTAGTCAAACTCCTTTTCATGACCTATAGAGCCCCATATGGCCTATTCCCTGCCTTTCTTTCCAACTAATCTCCCCTCCTCCTCCACTGTGGCCCACACTGGCTTTCTCTCCGTTCCTCAAAAGATCCAGGATGTCTTGGGTTCTTTGCACTTGGCATTGCTACTTCCTAAAAGAGTCTTCCCTCATTTTCATCTGACTGCCTCCTTCTCCCTATTTAGTTCTAAGGTCAAATGTCACTTCCTCACAGAAGCCATCAATGTCTCCCATACCAAACAGGTTTTAACTATTTTCCTGTTTTGTTTTCTCCCAAGCAGTTAAAGCACTATTGGAATGCTTTAATTTGTTTCCTTATTTTTTAGTTTTTGTCAATATTCATTCACTGTCAGGTCTGCTATACTTCAGGAGAAGAAGTCCTTTATCTGTCTTGTTCACTGTTTTATCACAGTTTCCAGAACAGTTCTTGACACATAGGAGGCACTCAATAAATACTGCTGAAGGAAAAATCCTTGGCTCATCTCCACACCTACTTAAAGCTCATCTCCATTTGCTATGGGGAGTTCTGGTTGCCTTGAGTCTTATTACACATTGGGTAATCCAGTCTGAATTATCAATTACAATATCCTCAGATGACTGTCACAACAGTAAAAAGCTGGTAATGTCCATGTCATCCCATTTAATTTTGGAAAGACACAAAAGAGCTAACAGAATGTTCATGGCACACCCTAATTTCTTCAGTAGTTCTTTTCAAACTTTTCCAAAAAGATGTAACTAATAGTTTAGAATAGTGAATAATCACATTCAGAAGGAGATCAGAAGAGGAGTATAAAATGGCCCCCAAGGACAATATATCTTTGAAGTCACACATTATGTTTTTAAAATCTAGATGAATTTTGTATTCTAATAATCACATACCTGGGTTTGATTTAGCATAAAAGAAATTTTCCCTCAAATTGTTGGAAAAAATGTGCCCTCCAAGAAGATGCATCTTGTTTACCCTGGAAAACCACTGAGAACCCCCAGGTACATATTATTCAAGCTGATAATCATCTAGAAATAATTCTGGAGGAGCCTTGAAGGGAGAACAGCCCCTACTCATCCTTTGTTATCCTCACCCCATCTTCACCCCAGTGAGGAAGAACTCAGGAATAAAGACACCTAAGTGAACCTTGAGTCCTAATGGGTGCCAAGTTTTGAGAAGGAAAAGAGAGAAAAAAGCTATATCTTTCTGCATCCCTCTCTTTTCAGACTTCTCTTTTAAAACATTTTGCTTGGTGAGGTGAGAGGTACAAGCTCTCCTTGCTCTTGGGAGGAGAGAACCTAGAGTGAGCATATAATGCACTTCTCTGAGGACCATCCTGGTTAAGACGATGTGGTTGTGGCAGTATTATTCATTCACCCTTTCCACTTGTATAGTATATGGTCACCCCAAGGGATTCCTTCCCCACTCTCCCTCCCACTTAAAAGAACAAGCAGGAACCACTATAAAGGAGTCTGAACAACACGATGTAAATCTTCTTCCAATTCAACATCAATCCACCGAGGAAAAGGAGTCCTTGTGACTCAGATGAGTTGTCCATTTGATCCATTGAGAAAAGTCACAAAAGCATTTGGGGTCCAAACCTTGGTTTTAGCAATGATATTTTCTTTGTCTAATACATTTCTACAGTTAGGAATTGGTGATTACTATAGGTTGCTCAATGAGGACTGGAGATTCAGGATCCAAGCCATCATACGTACATTACAATAATAATATTTAGAGGAAGAAGACAAAAGAAACAACCGGGATGGTAAGAGTGAATTGAGTTAATTAGCAAAAGCATTTTAAAATGAAATAAAATGTGATGAACAAAAAGTATGCAGTCAGAGATGCCACATTAATTTGAATAATCAGCCCTTTCAATGACCTGGCATTTGAAGGCATGAAAAAGAAGACCGTTATCCCATGAATGTACCAAAAAAGATTGCTGGGATAGTAATTATGGTGGCCACTGTGGGAAGCAAAATAGACCCATGGTCCCAGCTGCTCCCCTCTGAAATCCATCACCACATTTGCTCTGAGGCTATGCTTTCTGTGGCCACTCGCAGCCATGACTAAGCAGAGCATGGCCTAATGCAGACCCATTCCTAAAAGATGCAGGACTCCTCTAATGGGCAGCATTTGTTTGAGGACTCCACGTTAGCCTTGCCAAAACCTCCCCAGAAATGAAATCTGAGGCAAAAAAAAATTTTTTTTAGAGATGTTATTTATTTGTTTATTTTAGAGAAAGAGAGAGTTGGGCAGGGGAGAGGGGAGGACAGAGAGAAGGAGAGAGAGACTCTTAAGCAGAGTCCCTGCTCAGCACGACCCTGAGATCATGATATGAGCTGAAATCAACAGTCAGATGCATAACCGACTGAGTCACCCAGGCACCGCCAGAATTGAAATCTTAAGGCATTTCTTCCTTGCCTTCTTTCCCCCTCTCCTTCACAGGGATCAGTCCTGCATAGTGGCCTGACAGCTCTCCCAGCCTCCTCCAGCACCCTTCCCATTTTTCTCCCACAAGGTTTTCCTCAACAAGTCCCTCGCATACCTATTCTCATCGGAGCGTCTGGTTCTCGGAAGACCTGAACCAACACAGTGACCCAAGTAGGGATCTATTTGAGGGACAGGAAGAATTAGGCCATTTGATGCA
Organism: Mellivora capensis; assembly: GCA_004024625.1. Lineage (NCBI taxonomy): Eukaryota > Metazoa > Chordata > Mammalia > Carnivora > Mustelidae > Mellivora > Mellivora capensis. Next base: position 71,140 of record PISX010003117.1, on the reverse strand, counting down.
TTTAGGCTAATTTGATCTAATACTAAGAGGAAGGGTAATGGGTGATCATAAAAGAAGTTTGAGGAGTTTAGACTTAAAAAGGAAGTTTCAGAGAATAAGTTGTGACAGAAGTGGTTACGATGGTTGGGGTGGAAGTGAGAATAGTCCGGGTCAGAAGTTATTCATTTGCATATTTGATGCTACATTAGGTCCAAAGGCCTGTATGAGATCTTTTTGATGTAGAACTCAGGAAATGTTGACAGCAATGTTTCTTGCCATCTAGAAGAAGCCAATCTACACTGAAAGAGAAGAAAGTCAGAGCAGAGAGGGAAGAAGAAGCAAAAGCTGGAGGGAGATCCTGGAGGGAGGTTTTTTTTTTTTTTTTTTAAGATTTTATTTATTTATTCGACAGACAAAGATCACAAGTAGGCAGAGAGGCAGGCAGAGAGAGGAGGAAGCAGGCTCCCTGCAGGATCATGACCTGAGCCGAAAGCAGAGGCTTTAACTCACTGAGCTACCCAGGCGCCCCTGGAGGGAGTTTTTGACCCCTTAGTTCAGCTTTTCAGGAAGAACATCTGCATCCCTGTAGTTCCCATGGTTTGACTGTTCAGCACTTCTCATTTTACCTAAACTGGTTCAAGATAGGTTTAGTCACTTGTAACCAACAGAGATGTGACTCACACAACAGAGAAATTTTATTTTGTTTTCCCTTAAAAAACATCTATCGTTGTGTAGTTTAAAAATATCCAAGGCCACATTGTTCATAACAAAAAAAAAAAAAAAGGAAAGAAAAAAAAGAAAAGAAAACAACCCAAACACCTACCAATGGTAGAGTAAATTATAGCAAAGTCATCCAATGGAATATTACTAACTATGTAATGTATAAACTACATATCAGCTACAGCTAAACATGTCAATAATGATAAATCTGAAAACAAAATATTGGAAACTAGTAAGTTCTAGAAGAATTCATACCATAAGTTCTCATTCACATCAAGTTTAAAAACAAGTATGACTAAACCATGTATTATCTAGAGATATATACAGAGAGGGCAAAACTAAAGAAAAACAGGTAATGGTTTACACAAAATTTAGGATAGTGGTCACTTCTAGAGGTAAGGGGAGGGTGTGACTAGAGAGGACACACAAAGACATCTAAAGGACTGAAAACCTGAATTTCTTAAACTGAGAAGTGTTTGTTATTCAGCCTGTTTGTTTTCTAATTCTGTGCATATATATTTAATTCACTTACATATAATAATTTTAAAACTAAAATAATGATTACAATAACTAACTACCACATTTTGAGATGATTACATAAAACTATAGATGTTTAACAACAGTGTCTAGCATGTAGTAACCTCTCAAGAAATAAGAGGAGCCATAACGCTAATATGACATGCAGATATTTGAACCACTTAGAAGAAGAAAATACCAAAAAGTATGTCTTCATCAGTGTACACCACGTAGTCCAAGATGCCTGAAAAACTATGTTAGAACCACAGCCCTATTAGAGGTTGAAACTTAATGGTTTTCAACCTCCACTCACCTAAGGGATAGTTACCAGAAGAGACTCTCAGATTCGCAGCCACAGACAAGAATTTACTTGGTTAGTATCAGGCACCCTGTGGATAGCCATACTAATGAATATAAGGTGTTTAGTTACCTGATATCATATAATTAGCCCAACACTTAAAGAAAAATGATTGACTAATATGTGCGCCTTAGTAGAAAAAATAATAAACAATGGATCAAGTGTCAGCTTCAAGCTATTCTAACTCAGGCCTATTCACAAAATAAGAGAATTGTAGAATTCATAAAGTACATCATCTCATTCAACTATTTAGTTTACAGCTGAAGAAGAAAAAGCTCGGATAGGTTATTTGGACTCTTCAAGATCAACAGTGACTTTGTGGTAGAGTCAGGACTAGAATAGAAGTTAGGATGGAAGCTGCAGAAAATGTCCAGCTGTTGGTGTTCACAGATCAATTAGAAGGGAAGACGGGACTAGGGAAGAAGGACAAGCGAGTGAGATCAGGTATGGAAAACCCAGCACTGGTTTCCTTTCAAAGGAGCAGAGGAGCTGGAACTCCACTGAAGCTCCCACTGGAGACAGGCCTAATACACCAGTTTTCGAGTAACACCTTTGAATGAACTCTTTTGGGGACAAATTCCTGGGAAGAAGATATACTCAGTTAATTCTCATAGCAGAAAATAGGTATATGCAATTTCAGGGAAATTTCTATCTCAAGCTCATTCTCATCTCTATCCCCTGCATCTAATACCCTTGATGGGCTTACAATCCAATACTTGCTCTTACGTGATTAGTTTTCTCTTGAGTCATGGTTATCCCTAGCCAACCACCAATCTAAGGCTAGGTTCACTGTTATTCCTTCAATAAGTACCCCCAGGGATGAAGGCTCTGTACTAGGCACTAGAAATTTGATGCAAAGTCTTTAATCAAACTCCATTTACCCTGTCCAATCATGGGAGAGAGTGAATTATTTAAAAAAGAACATACCAACTGGAAGTAACTTGATACAGACAATGCCCCTCAACACTTTTGTCACAAGAAAATTAAATAAAAGCTCATAAAAAACCTTTGCTTCCTTTGGAACTTTATCAGCTTGAGCCCAGCTGATAGGGAAAGTAGGTCTTATGGCTGAACTCTTGAACCAGGAAAGGATCAGTCCAAAGTTTCTGTCAGGTGACGTGACCTACAAAAAATATTTCCACTCCTTGGCTTATCTTTATGACCGACAAATGATTGCCTCTTATTTGCTCTATGTGCTGGAAAATGTGGTTAAATTGCTGAAGCTGTCCCAAACAAGGAGTTTCCTTCTAGGGAAAAAAAAATAATACATTCATCCCCTAATGCAAGATTTAATTAATGAAAAAGTAGCCTAGGTTATCAAACTCTGCCCTTTCTTGGGGGACGGGAGGTCTGATGCCTCATGGTTTGGAAGCTTCCTGAACAAGCAAAAACACCTCTCTCTAAAAAGAAACCAGACCATTCTCTAACTTCTATATCCTAACTTGTTGCCACTCTGCAGTGTTTGTAGCAGCTCATAAGAAGAAAGTATGACCTCATCCGTCATTCACTCACTCCCAGCCACCGATTTAATGAGTTTCACTGGAAATTCCCATTTTGGGGGAAATTTCTAAATTACAAAATAACTCCTTTTTGTTACTTGTAAATTAAAAACTTGAGTTGTAACCAAAGTATAGTGGATAATTTCTCTAAAGGAAAAAAATCAGTGCGCGAAGCCAAATGTAAGCCTCCCTGTTTATTAAAGGGAGCTGCATCTGAGATCCTAGCACGGGACTGTGAGCATCCAGCGACTTCATGTGTTGGCACAGCTTAACCAGCTGATGACTTCAGAGACGGCCAGCAGAAGGTGAAGTTAATGACTGTCTACCGAATGACCAAACAATGCATACAGATAGAGCTCAAACAACTAGAGCGATACCCTCTTCTCAAGTGATTTATTGTCTGAAACAGAGTTAGATGGAGCAGCCACTATATTTAAAGGCAGCAGTCAGTGAACAAAAGCTGTTTGATCAAATGTTAACCTCCATAGTCCACGGGGAGAGGCAGGGATTTACTCAAAATGTAGCATCAGAAGAAAATTACTTTTCAAAAATGAACTCTTTTTCTAAAGAAAATGTATAAGGAAGGAGAAAATACAAACAAGTAAATAACAGTAAATACATCTATCAGACAAGGTCATAGCCTTTTTTTTTTAAAATCTCAGAAATTATTCCAGTTTAGATAAAATAATTAGAGAAGATAAATATTTTCATAGTCAGAAAAATTAGGTTTGGGGGCTTGTCTGTTGGTTTAGTTTTGCTTGTTTTAGTTAACTTCCCTGTCAAGGACCACTTTGTGCCCCAGACCTTGGCCTGGCAATAGATTCAAGTCCCTAATCAGAGATATGGAATGCTGTATCTCATGACATATTCTCTCTCTGTCCTTTAAAGCACATATTGTCCCCCGCAAAGGGACTTTACCATGAAACTAAATGACACAGTCAATAAGGACCTCAGATGGAGACCCTCCCTCCCCAGGCTCCCTGAAGACCCTACCAGAGCCCCAGTCAGTGATCCTTTAGGAGAACCAACAAATTGTATGTGTAGTTCCAGTGCTGGAACTGGTGGAGGAAGCAAGGACAGCAGAAAGCAGCCTTAGATCATCCTCGCAAGGCCCCTGAAGTGGAAGAACAATCGCGGAGCGCACACAAACGATCATTGTCACCCCCGGTATGAGGGCTTGGGGTGTGGGAAAGGAAGCGCGGCCCGGAATTTGAAAGCTAGAATAGCAAGGTAAGAGATCTGAGAGCTTCAAGAGGAGTCTGTTTTGTTTATTTTTAGTCTAGACTGAGAGTGCAAGGACTTAGGAAATATGCGTTAAGTTAGAAGACACCCTGGGGTTGTTTTCTTTCTCCATTTGGAGCCCTGAGTAATAGGGCACACGCCAGTGCCTGCACCAAGGCTGACTAATGGCTCTAGAAATGCCCTCCCTTTCTCTCCGCATCCAATCAGGAACCAAGGACGACTGCCACTCGTTTCTCGGGACCTCCTCCACCTTTCCCACACTACCTGTGTCCGCAATAGATCAGATATCGCAATATTTCTCACCTGATCCCTATGCCATACCACTTTCAAAAGAACAGGTTTAAGACCGCCCAATTTAAAAATTCTTTAGTGGCTTCCAATAGCCTTCAGGTTAAAATCCAAACTGTCCCAGCGTACAGGTTCTGATAAGACAATTACCTTGGTTCATACCCTGTCGTTGCTATTTACCAATCTGGGAAAGTTTCTTAACCTCTTTGATCCTCAGTTTTGTCATCTATTAAACAGGAGAACAACCATCGTTCTTCACAGGTTTGCTGTTAAGATCAATGAGACGCTCCTTTCAACGAGCTTTGCACTGACTAGTTTTAAGTCATTTTTATGCTATCGTTGCTATTGTTATTTTACCAACTTCCTGTTAGCTACAAAAGCCCTCCCCACCTTGGCTCCTTTCTCCTCTCCAGTTATACATCTTGCTAACAGCCCATCGTATCTGAAGGATCCACTCTGTGCCAGAACCCAATGACAAAGGATTTACATATATTCTCCACATGATCTCCACATGATCATGACAAGCATGCTCATGGTACAGATAGGGAAACAGAGACTCAAAAAAAAAAAAAAAAGAAAGAAAGAAAGAAAAGAAAGAAAGAAGTTAAGGAGCGCCAGGCTGACTCAGTGGGTTAAGCATCTGACTCTTGATTTTGGCTCAGGTCATGATCTCAGGGTCATGAGATGGAGCTCAGAGCCGGGCCCTGTGCTCAGCATGGAGTTTGCTTGAGAGTCTCTCCCTCTCCGTCTTCCTCTTCCTCTCCCCACACTGGTGCATGCACGCGCCATCTATCTAATAAATAATCTATCAAATAAATCTATCAAATAAAGTAATCTTAAAAAAAAAAGTCAAGCAACTTGGCCTACTATGTAACCCTACTATGAAGTGGTGGAGCCCATAGTTGAAATCAAAGTTCATCACACTCCAAATCTGTTTTTTTTTAATGACTACACTCTGGCTGCATGTATCCCATTTTATTTCCCCCCAAATTGCTGACAGGGTATTTCTGGTCCTACGTGCTCTTCCAGAACCTCACCACTTCTCCATCAAGAAGTAGAATCTATGTCATCTTCCCTTGAACAGGGATAGCACCTGTGGGTTGCCTCAGTTGAGTCTGGCATGAGTCAAGCTATGCAATTTCTGAGACTCAGTCATAAAAAGAAATGAAGTTTCTATCTGGCAGTCTTTTCTACTGAGTGCTCCTCTGGAGACCTAAGCTGCCATTAAGAAGGTCAGCTACCGGCAGCTACCATGCTAGAGAGACCAAGAGAAGAGATCTCATAAAGATAGAAATGCATGAGGAGGGACACCTGGGTGGCTCAGTCTGTTAAGCCGCTGCCTTCAGCTCAGGTCATGCTCCCAAGGTCCTGGGATCGAGTCCTGCATCGGGCTCCTTGCTTAGCAGAGAGCCTGCTTCTGTCTCTGCCTGCTTATGCTCTCTCTCTCTGACAAATAAATAAACAGATAAATAAAATCTTTAAAAAAAAAAAAAAAAAGAATTGCATGAGGAGCCCCAGCCGCCAGCCATATTTCAAGCGCCTCCGGCAGTCGCTGCATGAAATAGCAGGGAGCTGTTGTCACCAAGCCCTGCCCAAATTGTAGATTTGTGAATTAAAGACATGGTCGTGATTATTGACGCCACTGAGTTTTGGAGTACTTTGTTATGCCCTAATAGAAAACCAGATCAGCCACGAAAACCTCCAATGCTATTTAATCAGTTTCATTTCCCCTGACAACACACCTCTCACAGACCTCGCACAAGTGATCACTTTTGCCTACAAATCACCACCAGCCCACAATGCCCCAGCCAGCGTGCACACACACACACATACACCCTCATTTAAAGAGTGACTTGGCTTTCAAGAGTCATTGTAGGTGTTGTAGTTTTAGTCATCTTTCCTAAATTTGGAAGTGAGTGGTTAAGGACCCAAACTTCTAGTCAAAATGTCTAGGCTTAAATGTTTTTTGTTCACTGCTTCCAAGCGGTAGGACTTAATGTCTCCAAGCCTGTTTCTACAAAAGGGTATGATAACCAAACTCCTATCTTGGTATTACAGGGATTTGTATATAGCTCCTAAGAAAGTTCCTGGTATTTAATAAGAGCTCAATACATGTTGCAGTAATTAGAGCATTAATTATACTACATTGCAATTATCTTTTTTTTTGTTTGTTTCCTCTTCTGAACAAGAACAGTGTATGCTCAATGCCTTGGCACCTAAGATATGCAAAAATATTTTTTGCTAAATACGGAAACAAATGAATAAAGAAGCAAACAAAGGAAGGAGGAAATGAACAGGTATGTATAATCTAACCTCCTTTCAACTCCTCAGATCTAGCGTGTAAGAGGGGCAAAATGAGGGGCACGTATGTGGCTTAGTCAGTTAAGCATCTGCCTTTGGCTCAAGTTGTGATCTCGGGGTCCTGGGATCAAGTCCCACATCAGGACTGTAAGTTCCCACTCACATCCCAGCTGATTCTCCCTCTTCCTCTGCCTGCTTGTGTTCTCTCTCTTTCTCTCTCTCTCTCAAATAAATAAAATTTTAGAATCTTTAACCAAAAAAAAAAGAGGGGGTAAAATGACCCCAATATCCAGCCTTACGGGAAGCAGTTCTGGTTCTGGCTGCATGCCCTTCCTCGTGTTGGGACCAGTTCTCTTTTCCTAGTGGTGGGGTAGTACCACAGCCATTATTTCTGAGACCCTCTCCTACCCAAAGCCACGCAGAGAGCATCCTCCCTTGGCCAAGTGAAACATTTTGCTCCTGACACTTCAAACCAGATGCCAGGACTGAAGGAAAACCAGCGCCCAAGTCTCAGATGGCCTCCAACTGTAGATTCTCTATCCTCTATTTTATAGCCTGCCATCAAGACGCCTGACCTTGCCAAGTAAAACCCAGTTAATCCTTGACAATGTCAGTCCCTTTTATGGACTCCTCGATATGGCAATGCCATATGGTGGCAGTGCCCTGGGAGGAACTCTGCTCTTCCCTGACAAGCAGGTTTATGCTGCATTTAGCAAATAAGGTCCCTCTTGCCTCATGCATGGTATCGCCCCACTGATTCCTGCTCAACCTAGTGAAATTGAGAGGAATTACTAAACAGCAACACAGCTCCATTAATAAGGTGAGAAGTTTACCTTAATTTTTGTTTTCACTGTAGAATTTACATATATGAATATTTATGTATGAAATTCTCACTGTAGCAGCTAACAATCTTGGATATGGTGGTTCAGCTCCATCTATGGCTGTTGGAACTCAACGATCAAGTCTACTTCTTGATGGAGAAGTGGTGAGGTTCTGGAAGAGCATGTAGGACCAGAAATACCCTTTCAGCAATTTGGGGGGAAATAAGACGGGATACATGCAGCAGAATACCAATGTCATGCTGGAGCATCTTAATTTCAAGATCCAGAAAACCCCAATGCCTCAGGGAGCCCTTCACTATGCCCTCTGGCCTCCACATACTAGTGAAAGTTTAAATATTTATTAAATGAGTAAAATTCAGGGTGTTGAATGTCTATAGCCATAAATTGCTTTAAAAGCAAATGTGGACTTTATCTTATTATTGTTATTACTGCAGATTCTAAGCTTCTTGTGAGTTTAATCATTTCTGCATTCTTTCTCTGGAAGGAGCTCTCTCGAGTGGGCTGAAAGTTAAAAAAGATTTCTGCAGTCTGCTGAAAGTTAGAGACTTCTGGGGCGTGGCTCCACATTCTCTGATTGGGCCGCTGCTCTCGAACGATGTGGGCCTTTTGCTGTTGACTCACCAGAGGGCAGCAGCTTTGCAGCTTGATGTCAGCACGCAAGAATGCCAGACACTTCTCTTTGCCAGCCGCCCCCCACCCAGCCCCCAGGAGTAGCCCAGAATTCAGCAAAGCTGTGTGGGTTAACCTCTGACCAGCCTCCTGGTTGGGCTTCTTGCTGCCCTGGTTACCATGCTCCAGCAAAGAAAATCCCCACCACATCTCGGCAGGGGAACAATGAACTTTTCCAGCTATGGGTCTCTGGGGATACCGATGTAATTGGCTGATTAAGGCTTGGATATTTGGGGGATTGGGTATATTTGAGGGTCTGGGTATGGTTTTCTGGGTGCTCCTCTTCAACACACACACACACACACACACACACACACACACACACACACAGAGTCTTCTCTAGAAGGAAAACAGCGCAATACAGAAAGAAAGCTGCAAACAGGCACTAGCAAAATTTCTAGATCTGAATGGATTATGTGTTGTTTGTACTTCTGGTATTTGATCAACTCAGTTTCCCACATATTTCTGACTATCTCAACTGAAGCCTCAGATCTAGCTCTAGCCTAGCTTGGACTATCCTTGAGGTCCTTTCCGCCCTAACGGTCTATGGTTCCATGAAATTAAACAACAAAGAGCTTTCTGAGAGGAGCAGCTTCTTGATGATACTCAAGACCCAGCCGGGTTGTCTGTCCACAGTGGGTACTCCTAGCTCCATGAGCACCTAGTTTTATATGTGACCTACTTTCACATCTCATCTCCCCTTTAGGAGAGGAGAGTCTTCGTCCTATGCTAATTAAAATGTTCATATTTGTTGCATGTTTTTGGTGGTTCGTGTGGTTTGGGACAACTGAAAGTGGTCAACAGACAGAAGACTTAAGGTAATCATGGCAATTAAATCAGTAGTAAAGCCAAGGTGAAATGGATGGATCACAGAAACTAAGTCTGCCCTATTTCTACTTGCTAAAGTGTGGGGATCCCAGAGCTTAAGGCCTTTTGATTCCCTTGGTACACAAATAGTTGAGGCAAAGCCATTCTCTGTGATCTTACTCTCGTTCCATTTCTTTAACCTGATGAGCTGCACCAGCCTCCACTCCCTGTTCTACTTGAATGTCCTCCAGGATTCTCTGGTTTGCTTACTGTAGTAGGCTAAAGGGTGGTTCCTAAAAAGATATGTCCATGCCCTAATCCCCAGAACCTGGGAATGTGACCTTATTTGGAAAAAGTTAAGGATCTGGAGATGAGATCATTCTGGATGATCCAAGTGGGCCCTGAATCCAGTGACAAGTATCCTTATAAGAAACACAGAGGTTGGGGTGCCTGGGTGGGTGGCTCAGTCAGTCAAGCCTCCAATTTTTGGTTTTGGAGCAGGTTTTGATCTCGGGGTCATGAGATGGAACCCCATGTCGGTCTCCAGGCTCAGCACAGAGTCTGCTTGAAGATTCTCTCCCTCGGTCCCTCCCCCCACTCCCACCTTTACCCTCTCTCTCAATCTCAAATAAATAAATCTTTAAAAAAAATAAAACAAAAAAACAAAGACAGAGGAGAGACCTGGGGGAGAAGAGCACAACGCCATATAAAGATGGAGGCCGAAGTGGAGTCACAAGTCAAGGATCTCCTGGAGACACCAGAAGCTGGAAGAGGTAAGGAAAGGACTCTCCTCTAGAGTCTCTGTGGGGAGCACAGTTACCGCCAACATTTTGATTGTGAACTTCCTACCCCCAGAATTGTAAATACATTTCAGTTGTTTTAAAGCAACCAAGTTTGGGTAAGCAGCCAAATACAGTTATAAACTCCAATGCCTTATAAGAATCATCCAGGCAGTGAAATGAGCAAGCTGTCTAGGTAGGGAAATCATGGTCTTAGCATCCCATATAATTTTTTATTAACTAAAACTGATACTCTCAAAGGCAGGGAAACAACAGAAAGTGCAAGCTGTCTTCAGCCAAAGTGAGAACAAATGTCCTAGCCAAAAGAAGTCTCCAGCACCCAGATCCACCTAATTGTTACCATATGAAAACATGAACCCAGCATTACCACATCTTCCCATTTTTACTGGATTTTTTATTTTAAATCTCCTGCATTTTAAGTGTTGGTTCAAAGACCAAATGGGCAAACTGCCCACTGTGGCCCTAACCAAACGAATTTGAGGACTGAAGTATGACCACAAGTGGCCAGTTGCCAGGAGCTCGTTGACCCTTCTAACAGTATTTAAGGTAGGTGCCATCAACAGTTCATGACAAAATCAAAAACAGGGCCTTGTTCTCCTCCTCAACCTGGTCTGGCACCCCAGGCCACTTCTGTTCAAAATCTTTCTCATCATTGGTGTAGGCGGAGAGAAATATTCTATTGAACCCTGAGATCATATATCTCCTTCCTCCTTCTAGGCCTCTCCTCTTAGTTTCTGTATGGTAGCTTAATTTGCACTATGACCAGTTAGAATCTAGAAGTCGTGTGTGTGTGTTTTGAAGAGAATCATGGATAACTACTTTGCGGTATGATGTGCGATTATTTTAGAAGGAAAATTAAAATAAAATTATTCACCAGGGAGAATTAAAATTCAAAAGCCATTTTTCTGTGCTTATTTTATCCCAAAATATTAAAATATATTTTACCCAAAGGATTGGTATTTAGGTTAGATAAAAATGAAGATATAAAACTGACACAGAATGTTGACACAGTCTCTGTATTTACTTTATTAAAGGCTGCTACTTTTGTGATCATTTATCAGATCTTTAGAGCTACCTATTTCCCACTTTCAGACAGTAAATGTCCTGCAGAGCACTATAAAGTAAGACATAGTTCCACTAGGTTGAATTTTTCAGTCTGTCTATGAAGCTGATTAGGAAGATAGCTATGATCTTTGAAAGTACTGCAAAAATAAATTTGATACGAAGATCTATATTGTAACCCTTGGTTGAGTCCATAGTAAGGAAAGAAAGTTATAATCAGTTTTCATAATTGATCTCTGTGTTCTCATGGAAATACTCTAAAAATAAATGGGACACACTTCTGAAGGGTCCCTCTAAAAGGTACAAGAATTTAAAAGGTTTTCAGAAACGGAGACTTTTCCTTAATCAAATTAAAGTTAAGGACACAAAGAACTCTAACAACTCATTAATAAGACAACCCCATTTTAAAGTGGGAAAAAGACTTACATAGACATTTCACCAAATAAGATGTATAAATGGTTTATGAGCACATGACAATGTGTTGAACATCATGAGTCATTAATGCACATCAAACTCATTATAAGGGACCACTTCACACCCTCTAGGATCAAGTCCATCAAAAAGATAGACAATGACAAGTGTTGGTAAGGACATGGAGAAGCAGGAACCCTCCTCCATATATTGTCGATAAGGAGGTACAGCAATGCAGCCACTTTGGGAAACAGTTTGACCATTTCTTGTAGAGTTAAATATTAATTTCCATTCAACATAGCAATCCTACTCCTGGGTGTCTACTGAAGAGAAATGAAAAAAATACTTCCACACAAAGACTTGAACATGAATGTTCATAACAGCATTATTAATAATAGCCAACGAGGAGGAACATCTGAAATGTCCATTAACTGGTGATTGGATACACAAAATGTTGTATAACCATGTAATAGCTTATTATTTTACCATAAAGAAGAATGAAATACTGATATATACAACATTTATAAACCCAAAAAACATACTAAATGAAAAAAGCCAGACACAAAACACCACATATTATATGATTTCACTTATATGAATTGTCCAAAAAAGATAAAGTCATAAAAATAGAAACTTGATTAGTGGTTGCCTCTGTGTCTGGGGTGAGAAGGGGAATAACTAAATGGGCGTGAGGGATCTGACTGTGATGATTAAAATGCCCTAAAACTATTGTAATGCCCTAAAACTCAGTAAGTTTAATAGAAGTCATCAGATTGTGCACTCAAAATGGGTGAATTTATGGTGCATAAGTTAAATTCCAATAGTTGTCTTAAAAAATTAGAGAATCATTAAAAAGAAGAAAACCTAACATACAAAAAATTCTTTTATCCCATAACTAATCTGTCAGTAAATTTGTCAATTGTTTCTGCCAAATACCTCTTATCTTTTTAAATCATTTTATTTCAAGTGCATGATAGTTCAAAATATAACATGTACAAAATAGAACACAATGAAAATTTTTTCTTCCACTATTTTCCCTGAGCCACCAAATGCCCCTCCTTGGGAGCAATCACTGTTACAGTTTCTTGTGTGTCTTTCTAGAAACATTTTATGCATTTCTAGAAATATATATGTGTGTGTGTATTCTATCCCCAACACACACACACACACACACACACACTCTTTTTCCCCAGAGCTTGCAGCATATTATACAGTGTTCTACACATTTCTTTTTTTTTTTACTTAATAATTGATAACATATCAGAATCTAAATATCGCTCAAATCTTTTCCCTCTTTACCGTCCCACTGCCAGGGAACTGAGTGGGACACTGAACACCTTTTGCTTGGACCACTATGTTGCATCTAATTTGAGATGCCATCAAATATAATGCTGCCAATTAAATTATGACATAAAATTCATTGTAAGATACATCTCAATTTCAGGGGGTAAAATGTAATTTTAAAAAGTACATATATATGCACAAACATGTAAACATTAAAATACGGTAACATGGTCCCAACCAGTCCTCCAGCATCAACCCTGGCCCCTTTTCAATTCATCGTCTCCTGCCAGAATGATTTTGCTAAGCTCGAAGTTTCACCTTTTCATGCCTCTACTAAAAATCATTTATGGCTTCCCATTTTGCTATAGAATGAAGTCCAAATAACTCAGTGTGACAAGTGTCAGCGTTACAAGATCCTTCCCTTTCTTGGCCTTATTTCTTTCCACGTGCTGTAGGCATGCCCAACTATTGACCCTTTCTCAAAAATGTAGTGTCCCTTCAGAACTCTGTGCTTTGGTACATCTTGTCTCTTCTTGCCTGGAATACACTTGACCCTCACTGGGAGGACCTAGCTAAATACCATTTGTCCTCTAAGACTCATCTCCGGGAAAACTGCCATGAACTTCCCCAGCTCAATGAAATGTCCTTTTCTGTCCTGTCTCCCTCCCTGTGCTTGATTTCATCCAAAGCACTCCCTGCCCAGCATCGGGCTTCGTTGCTCTCTTGCCTGTCTTCGCAACTCTTACTTTTCTCCCATCACCAAAGATTGCCACAGTGCCTCGTCCATGGCAGGTATTCAACAAATGTTTATTGAACGGATGTGTACTTTGGCTCCTGGATGTAATCAACATCTGCAATCACAGAGGTGTTGTTAGCGTATTATAGGGGAAAGGACACCGGATCTGAAGCCAGAGGAAGTTGGTGGCAGGCTCTGACACTTCCAACGGCGGGTCTTAGTTTGGTCAGCTCGTGTTTCTAAGACTTGGTCTCCTCATCTGAAACCACGAACAGTACTACCTTCCTGGAAAGGTGACTGAAGGGATTAAGCTATGGAAGTCACTGGCATAGAGCTGGTGCTCAAAACAGCAGCTTCAGTGAAGCCTTGGAAAATCCAAGGCTGTGGGATGGATTTTGTGTACCCTGAAAGCAAACACACCACTGAACACATACTGTAATACCAAATGGACTTTGTTTTCCTGCTCTTATTTTGTACTTAAAATAAAAAGTCCTGCCTCTTGACAGACTTGAGAAGGTGATAGATACCATGTTTCAGAAATCCAGGTGACCAAAAAACACGTGGACCCAATTCTTGCTCGGAGCCTGACTCCAGCCCCTTGTAGGTAATCACCATAACAGCTTTTTAAATCCTTCCTGTGTTTTATTTGTAAGACAAATATGAGCCCAGCCAAATATCTATTATATTCCCCTCCTTTTTACACAAAATGTGCCAGGTTCTATATATACTGTTCTGCATGTGGCTTTTTCCACTTAATATCTAAAGGGATTCTGTGACTTTCTAAGTTTGCCCCAAAGAATTCCCATCAAGTAGATAAGTCGTGGAGAGAGGGATGCTTGGGCATCACAGCTCTGAACTATAAGCAATGTAAAAGCCTTGCTTGACTCACAGGCTCAAGTACAAAGTCACTGCATGACTAACACAACAAACTACCTGCCTGCTATTACGGGCCACAGGCAAAAAACACTGAATCGGGCTGAAAGGGGTACAAAGATCTCAATATTATTTCCTCGAGATCCAAAGGACGCTGTAAACAGCACCAACACCTACTGTTTCCTATTCCCCTCAGTGAGCCTTCATCTTGAAAAGAAAAGATTATTTTCAGAATTGTAAATAGCCTCCATTTGGGGGTTGTGCCTCAGGCTCGGAATGAGCTCCTCCGCATTTTTTTGAAAGGCTCCATCTGTTAGGAAATCAAGAGCTGGTAGTACGAGGGGCTGGTTTGGGCTCTATAAATAGCTCTTATTCTTTCAGTTTTGTTGATCACATAAGTGATAATGTTACAAGTACAAGAATAATAAACGTTTTGCAAAATGAAAATGTTAGAATAACAGACCTTCCTTTCCCTGGCAAGTGTAATTATGGCTCAGGTTGCCCATGTCCTCTCTGCCTTCTGATTTCTTTCTCAGGCATCCATCACCTGAGTTGGTGACCTAAAGTCCCAAACTCTCATCTGAATGGCCCCTTTTTATTCACTCTGTTCCCCAGTCCAAATCCCCGACTGCCCACTGCCCTTCCAGAAGTTCTCCAAATGGGCAGGGAGAAGTCAGCACAGACAACAGATTCTCCATCTCATACCCAGCAAACCACGTCACTCTGACCCCATTTGTCATATATACACACTGCAGGGAATTTAGCAGGAAGATTAGGAATGAGCTGGGAAGAGGACAGAAACTTCCTGCTGTCTCAGAGGGGATTGTGTCTGGCCCATAAGCCCTGCAACTGGGAGTCTGGATCGTTGCTCCACACTGTACAGACCACAAACACTGCAAATCCATCAGGCAAAGGAAAATAAGCATGTGGTGCTATGGGAGCCAGCAGCAAAGGCACCGAAACCAACATGGTGATATGGAAGGAGAGAAGGTGATTAGGACATTCAGGTGAAGCCCATGAGAAATTGGTTTCTCCACAAACCACAAAATATTGGCGCAATATTTTTACTAATGGTGCTTGGGCCAGAATAAAAGGAAAGTCTGAGGAATGAGCTGGAGATGGCCAGGTGCAGAAGGGCAAAGGGAAAAAGATACACAAAAGCACGAAGGCTCTAAGTCTGGAAATAACAGGGCATTTAAATACCTCTAGACAGTTCCATGTGATGGACACAGAATACCAGAAGACAAGGCCAGCATCATGGTGAGAGACAAGATGAGGCTAGAGAAATGGCCAGCCAATAAGGATATTATGAGGTCATGCGATGGATCTTGGATTTTAACCTGAAGACACTACTGGGAGCCACTGTAGGATTTCAAACTGAGAATAACAGTATCAGATTTAAGTCATGGGAAGGTCACTCAAAGCATGTAGATCATGGATTTGAGTGCTGCTTCGAAGGCAACTACCATACCATATTGTAACAGGCATTCATCTGTTCCCACTAAACTGTAACCTCAATGAGAGCAGAGTATGTCTGCTTTCTCACTGTAATATCTTCAGCTCCTGGTACAATGTCTAGCACACGGTTAGCTATGAATGAATGAATGAAAGGATTGATGGATGGTGGGATCCAGTGTCATTCATCTTTTTGTCCCGAATCCTGAATAGCATTTAGCAAAATGGAGGTAGTTGATAAAGGTCTGATGAATAAATGAATAAATATGAACTCCTGTCTCTTTTTCCAGACTTATCTCCCAACATTCCCCAAGACTTGTGATCCTATAAGAATAAAATTGTACTGGAATTCAAAATCATATTTGTTGCAATAACTCTGTCTCCTTTTCATAAGCAAGAGCTTGAAGCTCAGTGCCGTTCCCCACTCCCACACTTCTTTTTCCCTGATTACGATCATGGCCACCAACCATTACATACAAGGATTTCTTCCAACCCTGGTTACCAGCATTGTGTTCAACAAGATAAGATGTAAAACTTACTCCTGCCAACTAGGACAGATGGAAAAAAAAAACAAACCAAAATACTAGAAATAACTATTTCAGGCAGTTTTCTCTAACATTAATATTTTCCATTTTGCCATCTAATTGCTGCTGTCAAGGTTTAATAATGATTAGTATTGTAACCAATACTTGTAGAATGCTAGATTTACGTCGAGCACTATTCTAAGTGATTTATATTATATACATATAGTCATTTAATCCCCATGAAATTCATAGCATTATTTTTTTTTATTTAAAGATTTTTTTATTTATTCATTTGACAGACGGAGATCACAAGTAGGCAGAGGCAGACAGAGAGAGAGGTAGGGAAGCAGGCTCCCTGCCGAGCAGAGAGCCCGATGCGGGCCTCAATCCCAGGACTCTAGGATCATGACGTGAGCTGAAGGCAGAGGCTTTAACCCACTGAGCCACCCAGGTGCCCAATTCATAGCATTATTATCTCTGTTTTACAAATGAAGAAATGGAGGCACAAGGAAATGAGCTATTTGTTGATCACACAAATTCCAAAACTGGTATGTGGCAGTGCGGAGATTTAAACCTACGCGGTCTGACTCTTGGCCTATGGCTGGGGTTTGCCAGTCTGAAAGGGAGGAGGGGAAACAGACAATTTTTATCTGAGCCTTTCCACTGTTAGCAGTGACTTTGGGTAAATATGTCAACTTGCTGAGCTTCCGTGTTGATATCTGTAACGTGAAGATAGAAATAGATACTTCACAGTCTGTTGAGAGTAGTAAATATAAACACACATGTAAATATCTGGTTTGACCGAAAGTACCTAACAAATGTCATTTCTCTCCTCCAACCAAGTAGTTCTCTATTATGAGATTGTCACAAGCCTTTGAGAGTCACCATCAGGAACCACTGGGGTTACTTTCCAGCTCTGTCCTATACCAGGTGTGTGAACTGAAGCCCCCGTTTCCTCTACTGTAACCTAGCAATCATAAAACCCATTGTGAGATTAAGTGGGATCATGTTTGAAAGGCTACTAGCACGATGTCAGCACACAGTAAATGCTCAGTAAATGACAGCAGCTATAATGATGGTGGGAATAAGGAAGAGGAGGGGACTCAGAGGAATGGAGGCAATGATGGTCTCAGCTTGATTCTCCTTTCCCACCTAAAAAAAAGCTTCCATCTGTGTAAGGACCTATTTAGCCAGAGCGACTCAATTTTGGTTAAATAGCCATTTTGTTGTCTGTGCAATAAACTTAAATTGACCCCCATCCCGAGAAACTTACTTAAAAGCAAGTCCAGGAAACCAGTAAAATGTAGTCGGCTAGTTACTGATAACAGAGCCCACAATACAAGGACGAGTCAGGCCAGATGGAGACATCTAATCAGTATGAAGTGCTGTTTGTAACAGTGAGAAAGTCTTGCCCAAACCAAAATGACTCCATCTTGGGAAGGACGACGATCTTATTATTCACACTGAATATGTTACCTGACTAAGCCTTCCCAGAAAGTACCGTTTGTAACTGTCCTAGGATGGAGTAATCTTGAATAACACGTCACCAGACCAGATAAAACCAGCCAATCAACAGAGACACACAAACCCAGTGGGTTGAGATACCAAGATACGGGTTGCAGTTTTACCCAGTAAAAGGTAGCCTGTAGGGACGCCTGAGTGGCTCAGTTGGTTAAGCGGCTGCCTTCGGCTCAGGTCATGATCCCAGCGTCCTGGGATCGAGTCCCGCATCGGTCTCCTTGCTCAGCAGGGAGCCTGCTTCTCCCTCTGCCTCTGCCTGCCACTCTGTCTGCCTGTGCTCGCTCTCTCTCTCTCCCTCTCTCTGACAAATAAATAAATTAAAAAAAAAAAAAAAAAAAAGGTAGCCTGTAAGATTGGGAGGGGTCTCTCTCTTTAGAGGTGGCCCTGACCGGTCAGTCAATTCTTGATGCTTGGCATGAATAAAACTCTACATAACTTTCATTTTGTCTCAGTCTTGTTCCTTTGATAATGGACCCAACAATCTGCCCTCCAGGGCTGTAAGAAATAAAAAATTTTGTCACTGTTACTTCCTGGAGGGAGGGAAATTATTGTAATCCCACCCCTCCCCACCAATGACTACACTCAAACTCAACAGTCTCAACCTTCTAGTGCATAAAATTATCTGGGACATTTATTAAAATTGCAGATAACAGAACTACCCACAAGTTCTGGTCAATAAGAAAGGAATATGGCCCAGCTCGCACCCAGGTGATAGCGTTGGTATCCCTGTGATCACACTAACACTGCCTTGGGGTTAAATCAGCATATTTATTGCCTTGAGCCAAGATTATATCTAAGAATCTAAAGGGGACTCTTAGTGAGATTTAAGAGTGACTGTTGCTTTAAGGGCATTATTTATTATTAATCACTGCTTACCAACTCAAAGCATTCATTCAACCATGGCACGGTTTAATTTTTGAGAATAAAATAAATAACAAAATAGACACCTCTTGACAAATATATGTGTACTCAAATACATGTGAGTATTGATCTCAGCACTTTGAAGGAGTCTTAAAAGAACTTCCCGTGTGGGGGCGCCTGGGTGGCTCAGTCTGTTAAGCATCCAACTCCTGATTACAGATCAGGTCACGATCTCAGGGTTGTGAGATTGAGCCCTGCATGGAACCGCCCCCCCCTCAGCTGGGAGTCTTCTTGGGATTCTCTCACTCACTCTCTCTCTCTCTCTGCCTTGCCCCTCCCCTGCTCATGCATTTTTCTTTCTGAAATAAATAAATAAACCTTAAAAAAAAAGTCCAGTCCATTTTCATTATCTCATACAACCTAGTCTTAAATTTCAGTCCCTGCTAACCTATAAATGATTTCTTCCAATATTTACCCACTTGTGTACAAGAAGAATAATGAATTTGTGTTTTCTGTAACTCTGAAAGGGTTTCATTGCCTTAGTCAAACTTTGTTTTATTTGACTTTGTTTTATTCAAATTTTATTCCTCATATACTCATCAAGAATGTCTCAATGTTGGGATGCCTGGTGGCTCAGTCGTTAAGCATCTGCCTTCAGCTCAGGTCATGATCCCAGGGTCCTGGGATGGAGCCCCACATCAGGCTCCCTGCTCTGCGGGAAGCCTACTTCTCCCTCTCCCACTCCCCCTACTTGTGCTCCCTCTCTCACTGTCTCTCTCTGTCAAATAAATAAATAAAATCTTAAAAAAAAGAAAAAAGAATGCCTCAATGCACTTCACAAAGTTCCTCCAATGAACAGTTCCAGTATTAGTAAAGATGTTGTAGCCATGGTTAGTGTCATTTTCTAGATTAAGAAGTTGAGGGGAAAAGGTTACATATCCACAGACCACAAAGAAAGTCTACACGATGAACTGTCATCAAACTGATTCTGTGCCCAAATCACTAGACTTTGTCTGCCATCAACTACATTTAGCCAGTCTTTGTTTGCTTTAAAGAAAAAGAACTCTTGGGGCACCTGGGTGACTCAGTGGGTTAAGCCTCTGCCTTTGGCTCAGGTCATGATCTCAGGGTCCTGGGATCTGGTCCTGCATCAGGCTCTCTGCTCAGTGGGGAGCCTGCTTCCCCCTCTCTCTCTGCCTGCTTCTCTGCCTACTTGCGATCGATCTCTCTCTCTCTCTGTCAAATAAATAAATGAAATCTTTAAAAAAATTTTTTAATAAAAAAAGTAAAAGAACTCTTAAAGGTAAAAAATGAAATTTTCATATTTCACTTTTGGCTATAATTATGGCTTCCATGGTATCAAGGAATTAAATCTAAAGTCCTTTCAGAGACAAATTTAAGCTCACAATCCAATGAAGCAGATAAATTCATCCTTACTAATCTTAAAAAAATTTTGGAACATTCGATAATTTTTAGTTGTTTCTGCCCAAACCTTGCGTACATTAAAAACTAAAGAAAATTGGGAGGTAGTTCCTAATATAAACCAAGTAACTTCACTTGGGGATAATGAACATCTCACCTTCTATTAGGTTTTTCTAGTATTTTTCAAACATTTGTGATGCAAAGAATTATATCACGTGAGTATCACCAATTCCAGATCTCCTCTTAAACATTAATTTGATCAAATACTTTTAATCCAAACATTTCTTGCAATATTTGGGAGTAAAATGTTTTAATTTAACCATTTACAAATGTCTGAAATTAACCATTGGCTCAATTTCATGCCAAATTTAAAGAAAAAAATTTTAAACGCTTAGTTTATGATTTTTAAAATTTCATAGCCCATGAACATTTGTTCCAAAACCTGTTTGGTAACATATTTAACATCTTAGCCCTGCAGTTGAGTGCTTTTAATATTATCTTTTAAAATTAGAGATTAAAACAGTCTCTTAAACTTGCTATTTATCCTATCCCTTTTAAGGGAAGAGTCATTTGTAAAAAAGTTGGAGGCTGTTTCTAAAGATTAATGGGACACCATAAATTAGAATCTTGTGGTATCTTTGCTCACCCGACAATGTGGAAAACAGGTACCGATCAGGTTTCTCTTTGGTCTGATAAACAGGTGTGTGGTAGGCCGCTGTTGCTGGTCCAGCCAGACACTCAAGTTCAGAAAAAAGCATCCAGGGTTCCTAGTCATTTTTGTTTATCCTAGCTAAGGAATACTTGTGAACTCCATCCAGTCCTGGGAGTCTTCTTGCTCAGCGACAATTTTACTGGGTACACTCAGTGGTGTTTCAAAGTTTACAAGGATGAATTTATAGGGTTGGCTGATTTTCTTTTTGTAGAGCCTGACCTCATCTCTTGAAGCTTCCTGGAAGGCAGTATCTGAGCAACCTATGTCTATTCAAAGTAGATGTTGAGGGGAAAGTAATTCTCCAGTTTAGTGCATTTAAATTAACCTATTACTCTTACTCATTATAGACCTTTTTGAAAAACCATGTCTTACACTCAATCAGCCACAGTTTGCAATCAACTGAATCCCGCGGTAAGCTCCGGGAGGGCACACATAAAATACAAAGAACACTGGTTTTCGGCCTAGGTTCCCTGAGCCCTCTGATCCTGTGTGAAAATCTTGTGTGTGTGTGTGTGTGCGTGCAGTTGTGCATTTTCCTGAGTAGAAGAACCTTGGTTTTACAGAATTCTCAATAAGGCACACGACTGCAAAACGTTAAAAACAAAACACTGGCGTGGAGAGAATACATAATTACTTGTCTTTGCTCTAGTATCAAGTATAATAGAACATTGCAACATTGGTTTCTTATGACCCTTGCATTCTTGGGCCTTTCTCCCCTCCTTAGGGTTACCTTGAACCTCACTCCAGTAGGTATTGTTCAGGGTGCCTGGGCCTCTGGGGGGGTTCTCTGGAGGGTCAGTTCCACGGGCCATCAGGGCACTGGAGGGATACCAGATGATTTTAGTTGGCATAGGCAAGACACTTAGATAAATTCAGGCAGTTAACAGATGTCTTCTTCCACCTTCTCTTTTAGTTCTTCTGATTATGGCAAAGAAATAGTCCCCATTGGTATTAGGATTATTTTAC
The DNA here is from genome assembly GCA_004024625.1 of Mellivora capensis. Classification (NCBI taxonomy): domain Eukaryota; kingdom Metazoa; phylum Chordata; class Mammalia; order Carnivora; family Mustelidae; genus Mellivora; species Mellivora capensis. The sequence goes on along the minus strand of PISX010003117.1, from coordinate 49,292 downwards.
CACTTCAATAACATTCCTTAGTCTCTTCATCAGAGAAAGTAAGTCTCAAGCTGTCTTTTTTTTTTAAGATTTTATTTATTTATTTGACACAGAGAGAGAGATCACAAGTAGGCAGAGAGGCAGGCAGAGAGAGAGGGAGAAACAGGCTCCCTGCGGAGCAGAAAACCCCACTCACGGCTCTATCTTAGGACCCTGAGACCATGATTTGAGCTAAAGGCAGAGGCTTAACCTCTGAGCCACCCAGGCGCCCTTCAAGCTCAGTCCTAACAGGCAACTATATCTTGCAAGAGTTTAGCAACATTTCTTTGTTCTTTGCTTTTTATATAATTACCTTCTCTTTTAAGCAAATAATACTGGTTTTCAATGTATAGTTGGTGAGAAAATTTATTTTTTTAAGAAAGAGGAGCCAACTTAAAATCATAAACCTAAACGATGGAAATTTGGAAAACACTGCCCTTAACAACCGCTAATCAAGTCATGCTTTTAATTAGACTGACTGTCCTTTGGAAAATTCAGTCTAGTTAGGACAAATCTTTTAACCGACAACAGAAATTTCTATTAAGCATTCCTGAGAAAATGTGAGGGATGCCTTTAACATGAGTTAGTTAGTTATGGTGTCTTCAGATGCTTGTAATAGAAAACACAACTAAAATTTACCTTAAACAATAAAGACTGTCACCTGGTAGTCCCAGAACAGATTCAGTCCATGACTTGGTGACATTATCAAAGACCCAGGCTCTTGGCATACTTTCCTCTGCCATTCCTAGCATGTCAGTGTTGTTTTCAGATTTACTTCCTCATGAACTCCAGAGAGCTTCCAGAACATCAACCCTTTCATCCAACAATGACCAGATTCAGAAAAGTGTGAACCACTGTCTTTTGGCCCTTTCAAGGGCAACGGAAACTTAACAAAAATTTCCCCTATTTGCTTTCACGTTTCATAAGCAACGTTCCACCCTGTGCCTATATCTAAATAAAACATTGCCAAGAAAAAGAAGTTACCAGGATTGCTTTAGCCTAATCCCCATTTGCCCAGCAGAGGGACTAATGAAGATACCAGGCCTAATAACAGAACAATACTGGGGTTCTCTTGGCTGTTGGGCAGGCAATCCACATTGTTTGCCATGAGCTTGCATCACACAAGATTTTAATGTCTTCAGGGTGCAAAGAAGCTAAAGAAAAATTGGAGAAAAAAATCTTATTTCAGTATTACAAAGAAGTAATAGAAACCTGGGCCATCAATATACACACAGAAGAAGGTAGTTTGCAAAGTAGAAGATGGTAGTTTTTTCAGGGTCCAGCTAGAGCAAATTCTCAAGAAAATATTAATCTCAGAGATTTAAAAAACATTAATTGGCTGATAATCCTTCTCCCCAATCCCACCTTACCCCTCAGATCTTATGAACAGGAAAAAGATATGAAAGGGTAATCCCACAGCAGTTTAAAAAAAAAAAAAAAGTGGTCATTATTGTTATTCTTAAAAATTTGATCTATTTTTTTTAAAGCTGCACAATTGGCTACTACAGGAAAAAAATAAGAACATTACTGGATTTCATGGGACACTTTCATTTTTTTTCAAAAATTCACTTACATGTGGAATATGTCAATAAGCATCCTTATGTTACCTGTGCATGAAACTCGTAAATGTTTTAATCCGCCCTGACAGGTAGCTTTAGTGACAGCAAATGAAATAAGATATAAACTTCCAGGTTGTTTGTACTGTAAATATTTCCCAAACATAACTCTTGGCTTTATTTCCCACTCCAGAATAAATGGAATCTCATACATGGTTGAACTAGGATCTGGATGGAGACATGAGGAGACAGGAAAGACCATTCGACAAATATTGAGATATTGGTTGAACGCCTAAGGGATGTCAAGTTCCTTGTGTTTATTCTGATTTAATAACTCCATAATATAGACATTTTTGTCCAATTTTAAAGATGTGAAATTGACAACCAAAGAAAGGGAGTGATCTTCTGGAATTTATAAAGCTAGTAAATAGTGAACAAGGATTTTAACTCGGGTCTTTCGGAACCCAAATCCCATATTCTTTCCGTTGAACTACTTTGCATCTGGAGGCCTCGTGCAGCCAAATGCCAAAGGACAAAGTCAAGAAGTTATAAAATGGGATCAAAAGAACAGGTTAAGTGATGTTGAGAAACAGAAAGCCAAAAGTCAAAAACAAATCTAGGCAACAAATAGATATTTAACACCTATTGTGTCCCAAGCATGGAAAAGAGACTAGAAAACCTGTCTAGATGTGGTGGGGGCAGGGAAGGACATCAAGTATCAATAGTGACTCCAAGATACTTTGAGATCTCAAGGGAGGGGCTTTTTATATGTCCCTTGGTGTGGAGCCAGAACAGGGAGTAGGTGTGGCTGGGACGTGGGGATAAACAGGCACACCTGGGGAACAAGGAATGTACTTTACAGGGTGGGGTTGGGGGAAACATACTTTATTATGAGGTTGCCTTTTCACCGCTAGGTAAGATTTCCCTTACTTTACACTTCTATGGATCTGGGGGCAAAGTCTAGCTACCTAACCCTTAAATCAACTGACACTTTTTCTCCTTGATCACAGCCCAAATATTCACATGTTTTACATGCTGGTTGAAGTTATTTTTATCATAAATTTTAGTAACCACAATTTATCAGGAATTATTAAAGCTATGAAAGTGTTACTATATTTGAGATCCCTCTGGAAAAATGATTTTATCATTTCTTCTGTTCGCATAACAAAAAGTAGGGGCTATTTTTATCTGAGATGTCATCTGAGTGTCAATGTTATTTAGATATCTGTCACTTAAAGAAACTAAATATTATTATTACTGTTGTTGGTCCAAATAATACCTTGCAGTTTCAGCTGTATGACTAATCTGTAGAAAAGAATGCAATTTCTTTTAGTGTGTCAATTTTAACCCACCAATCTTCACAATGGCCTGCATATTTTTCGTTAGCCCTTTTCATAATTATCAGTGCTACCAAGAAAACTTGGCAGGTGTCTGTATTTATCCAAACCTAAGGAAAAACAGTGTTGGTGCTAGGACATATTTTCAACATGGGCTTACCAAGAGTACATTCAGTTTCAATCCAAAGCTGGATAAACCCTGAAAACAAGCTGGGAAAATCCCAGGAGGCCACACTATGCAACAGAATTTCAAGAGACAGAAAACCATCCATACCCCTTCCCCTCACCTTTCTCAGAGAGTACAAAAAATGTCATCTACTCCACATGTTATATTGGTCAAAAGTCAAAAGTCTCTCTGAGCAGTCTAATACTATTGATGTCTAGAGAGTATACATAAATTCATTTTACCAAATATCATTTATCAAGCATCCCATTTCTCAAAAAGCATTAAACTCATTTTTCCAAATGAGTTTTTCAGTATTTAAACATACTTTGGAATTAGCACGCAAAGGTTACTGGTGGTAGATTGTATTGCTTCTTACACAAAGATGATATGTAGATTGTCAGCCTGACCAAAAGCTCTGAGCCTGGAGTCAGAAGGAGTCTTGGGTTCAAGTCCTGGCTCAACCATTAAATTCTCCATTACCTTGGGGGCAAGTTACAAAACCTCCCTAAATCTTTTCATCTACAGCATAAAGATAATAAATTTTATTTTAAAGATTTTATTTATTTATTTGACAGAGAGAGATCACAAGTAGGCAGAGAGGAAAGCAGATAGAGTGAGAGGGAAGCAGGCTCCCTGCTGAGCAGAGAGCCCGATGTGGGCCTCGATCCCAGGACCCTGAGATCATGACCTGAGCCAAAGGCAGAGGCCCAACCCACTGAGCCACCCAGGTGCCCAATAAATTTTATTTTAACAAGTGGTTTGTCTCCAATGAGATGGTAAAAATAAGTAGTTACAGTAGTGTATGACTCTCAAGGACCTATAAAGAAATGGTCACAAATTCCAAAAGCAATAGACTCAGTCAAGGGGCAAAAAGGAAACACATTGAAGATATAGAGTGATTATTTGACTATTGAGAGAAAATTGAAGGTTTGGATATTTTAAAAATTCCATGAAAAATATAGAGCAAGCACTCTCCAAATACCAAATGATCTCCACATCTTCATCTGCAGATTTGACCTCTACTCCAAGTGGCAGACTCTGATACCCAGCTCCCCAGAGGAACTTCAAAACTATTGTTATTTCTTAACTTAGCAGAGGGTACCCATAAATCGCTCAGTCACAGAATTCAGAAACCTGGCTGTCATTCTAAAATCCTCCCTCTCTCATGTTCCACCCCAAACATCTAGATCAAGGTTAACAGAGCTGTGGTTCTTGAACCTGGCAGGGCTTCAGAACTAGGGTAGTTTTGTAAAAATACCAAGCCTACCCCAGAGATTCTGATTCAGAAGGCCTGAGGTATGCCGTGGGAATCTGCATTCAAAAATAAATAAACAGAGGTGCCTGGCTGGCTCGGTCAGTAGAGCATACGACTCTGGATCTCAGGGTTGTGAGTTCAAGCCCCACACTGGGAGTAGAGTTTACTTGAATGAATGAATGAATGAATGAACAAACAGGGACTCTGATGCTCACTGAGATTTAGGAGCCACTATTATAGTGCATCTGCTCACCAGATCTTTTATCAGAACCTTCTTCACATCTCTACTGCAACCCTCTTACTTAAGAATCTCATGTCCCTCTTCAATACTGAAATCAGTCCATTGGTGGTCACCCTACATCTAGTACCCCTGGCCCGAGACACATTTCATCTATCCTTCTCAGTGCTGCCAGATTTATTTATCTGAACCTAAGCTTTAGAGAATAACAGATCTAAATTCAAATCCTTGCATTGCTAATTGACAGGCCTATAATCTTGAGCAAGTAATTCATCTCTCTATGACTCAGGGAAATGAGGATGACACTAATACCTATTAAATAAGATTTGGATGGGCTAACATCGTAAAGCTCTTAGTACAGGCATACAGCAGAGCTGTTAGAATTATCATCATTATTGTCTTTGTTATCAAGACAGAAATCTAACCATCTAATTCTTGTTTCATGTCTTTCTCCTGCTTCCAGTCTCTTTTTCAGTAAGCAAACCCCCAGTTAGAACTTCTTGATTCCAACGGCCTTTCTCCAGCCTGGACTTCTGATTATAACCAGTCACAAAGCATCCTATGATATTGCATGTCTTTCCAGATTTCTTCCCATGGCTCACACCTGAAGCCTGCCCAGATTGGGTGGTTCAGTCAAATGGGAATACCTAGTCTGTGTGATTCGGGTCTTCCCCTGATCAGGTCTGACTCATCCAACTACCAACTAACCAGACTGAAGTGTCCTCACTCTACATGAAGTTAATGAGCACAATCTTCTGTATGTTTTCTATAGCACCCGATTTACCACAGATACATGGTATGCATAATTATACATGCCTTTCCAAACATAAGGTTCTGAGTGATTCTTGCCTTAGCTAATAACTAATGGTTAAGCTCAGGTCTAAGTAAAGAAGGCAGAAGTTCAGGTAAGCTCAGGTAAAGAGGAGCAGTCTGGAGAGATGTCCTTTTCTGGGGGTGAGTGAGTCTGGTGGTTAGATCAACAAGAGGGCCATTATTCTTTACCGAGGGTGAAACATCTTGATATCAGAAAGGTACACTGTGGTTGAAGCAGTACCCCCCCCACCCCGTGGCTGGGGTATCTGAAGGGCAAGAGGGAGGCAGAGTGAAGCCCTTGGGAAGAGAAATTTGTAGAACACACACAATGGTGATGAAGATGGTAGCTGACTTTTACCGAGTATCCACTGTGGATTGGGTGCTATGTTAATTCTTTTACAAACATTTTCTCTGTCACAACAACCGTATGAGAGGTTGAGTGCCGGATGGGAAAGCTGAGTCTCAGAGGAGGAGTTATGAGACTTGTGCAATTATGCAGCTAGTAAAATAGCCCACCCCCCCAACCCCTCCCCACCTCCCACAGGAGCCCAGTCATAAAAACACTTGAATGAATGAGACACTTTAGCTCACTGAGCACAGACATGTCCCAAGGGCACTTGTGAATCAATTTGCATAGTGTGCTCAGAAGAGCAATTAGGGCCTGTTTCTTTAATCTCTAAGATTCCCCCCCTTTTTAATTTTATTTAAGTATTTTATTTAAATTCTAGTGTGTTAACATATTTGGTAAAATTGGTTTCAGGTATACAGTTTAGTGATTCATCAATGAAATAGAACACCCAGTGCTCATCACAACAAGTAGCCTTCTTAGTCCCCATCCCCCGTTTAGCCCATCCCCCACTGACCCCCTCCATCAATCCTCAGTTTGTTCTCTTATAGTTTAGAGTCTGTTATGGTTTGCTTCTCTCTCTCTCTTTCTCTCTCTCTCTTTTTTTCCTCTATGTTCATTTGTTCTGTTTCTTAAATTCCACATATGAGTTTGGTTCAAGCCAGAGAGGATTGAATCTGCCGGTTGCAGGTGAGACTAGAGCACAGAATGACTTGGGTGTCTCCGATCCCACCTCAAAGTTGGCAAAATAGTTGCAGACACTGGCTTAGACAACACTGTTCTTTGAACGCATGGAAGAGTTCACTCCACTAGACTCTGCCCATCACATAAAAGTAAATAATATCCCTGAGAATCAATTTTGGAGAAATAATCTAAAATATTCAAACACCGTCTCATTAGTTATAATCCAAAAAGAAGAAGGAGGAGGAGGAGGGGGAGGGGGAGAAGGAAGACAGAAGAAGAAGAAGAAGAAGAAGAAGGAGGAGGAGGAGGAGGAAAAGAAGAAGAAGAAGAAGAAGAAGAAGAAGAAGAAGAAGAAGAAGAAGAAGAAGAAGAAGAAGGAGAAGGAGAAGGAGAAGGAGAAGGAGAAGGAGAAGGAGAAGAAGGAGAAGGAGAAGAAGGAGAAGAAGAAGAAGGGGAAGAAGAAGAAGAGGAAAAAGAAGAAGAAAGGGAGGGAGGGAGGGGGGAAAGGGAGGGAGGGAGGAAAAAAAGAAAGAAAAGAAAGAGGAGAAAAGAGAAAGAGAGAGAGAGAAAGAAAGAAAGAAAGAAAGAAAGAAAAGAAAAAAGAAAGAGGAAAGAAAGAAAGAGAGAGAGAGAAAGAAAGAAAGAAAGAAAGGGAAAAGCCCAACAACACAGGAACAAGTAAGTAATTTTTGGCATAAACACACAAAACAGCCATTAAGACTTACATGACAAAATGTGCAGGACAACTTTGAAACAGACTGATGGTATAAGCTGAAGTTTTAAAAAGGAGTCAACATTGTATCTACCATATGGATATAATTATGTTTTTGTCCAAAGTGTAGGAAACAAAACAACAACAAAAAGAATGTACCACAGTCAGAAAGGGGGGGGGGGTTGACCCTAGGCAGTGAGAGCAGAGGTTATACTGTTTAAATTTTCTGCTTGTTGGCATTTTTTATTTTTTAAGGAGCTTAATTCTCTATGTAAAACAAAAACAAAAACAAAACAACCAAAAAAAATCCCAAAACACTTTATTTAAAAATAAATATAAAAAGACTTGCCAGAACTCCTGGAAAGTCCTAGATCATTTTGGAATTGTTTCTGAGTCTGGCTCAGCCCACCCTCCTATTTTGGTCGTCATGCCGGCGTGATCCCGTGACCCAAAAGCCTGGTGGCCTGCGGTAATCAGAGCGATGAAGTAACTTCCATGAAGTTTTGAGAGTTTTGCCATTTTCTCCTGTACCTTAACAAGAGCCGTGAACAGGTTTTTTGGCTTCATAAATGATCAGCACTTCAGTCTTCCTCCTCGCAGTCGGTTTTCACAGTGATGTGGTGAAACACAGGACCACACAAGCAAAGACTGGTTTCAATTGTTAAACATTCCCCGTTGTGTTTGGTTTCTTTTTCTCCCTGATGGGCTCCCCTAGAACTCATCTGTAAACTGCCGTTCCTGCAGGATTCCCAATCCACAGAGCGCCCCACCACTGCCACCACAGCGTATTCTGAATAGAAGTAGTGGGGTCACAAGCTTGCATCACCCACTGATACCTCAGAATCCTCACCTAAGGGGACACGGGTGCCAGCTTCATCACAGCCAACACGAAAATACCAAAGGACTCTTGTTACCATGTTCCAGGGGTCGGTACATACTTTTCAAGTTCTGTTCTAAAGTATCTTGGCAGCCATTTTACCACAAGGATCCAGAGAGGGGAAAAACTGTTCTTGCATCATGACCAATAGCTTGGGGAAAGCCCAGTCCCTTCACACACAAACAGGGCTGGCTGCATTTGTTTGCACAAAGCCATACAAACTGGGATTCCTTCATGTCTCCTGCCTTCTGTGGCTATTCCCTCAGCACTGCCTCAGAGATTTTGTGACAAGCACAGAACGCTCCAACGGTGCCTCTTTCAGACCTATAAGTGTGAGAGACACCTGGTTTTTTTCCAACTGCTGTCAGCCCTGCTTCAGTGAAGAGACAGATTCAGTCAAATTCATTTCTGTAAAGCAATGCTACTCTATATGGCGATACCAAAACCACATTAAAAGTATTGACTGAGGGCTGTCTGGATTACTAGAAAGACACTTTGACAAACAAGGTTTTCAAAAGTGTGCCAACTGCAGGATGAAGCCAGATGAACCCAAGAAGGTTAAGAAGAAAAAAAGCTGTAATAGTGGAGGAGAGACAGGGGTATCTAAGGGGAATATAGATCTAAGAATGATTAAAGAAATCAAGAGAAGAGTAAAAAAACAAAACAAAACAAAAAACAACCTGGAGCAAATTTCTATTCTGGGAGAAAAACAAACAAACAAACAACAACTCAATTTTGCTTTCCACCAGGACTAAATTCACGTTTCCACAAATTGTTTTCCTCACCTAGAACACAAACCACCACATCCTCTCTTAGCCATCCTTTCTCTTCCACCCTTAATGAAATTAAACAATCTCCAGTATTCATGTTTTACATTGATTTTTTAAATTTTAACAAAATGAATCAGAACTGAGGAAGATAAAGTTAAAATATAATACAAAACCAATTGGAAAAACATATTCCAGGGGCACCTGGGGGGCTCAGTCAGTTAAGCCTCTGCCTTCGGCTCAGGTCATGATCCTAGAGTCCCAGGATCAAGTCCTATGTCTGGCTCCCTGCTCATCAAAGAGTCTGCTTCTTCCTCTCCCTCTGCCCCTCCCGACTTGTGTTCTCTCACTCCCTTGCTTACTCTCTCTCTCAAATAAATAAATAAAATCTTAAAAAAGAAAAATATTTCCCAGAGATTGACAACTGGTATTAGTTGCCACAGCCTCCTTGGTAAGCCTCCGTGATTACGGCCTTCCCCAGCTCTCACAGGGAAGCCAAACAAACTTAGTAAAAATTAACACTATTTATCAATAGTCTTCATTTTATCAAACTGTGAGGAAACTCAAAAGAAGAGTATACATGTCTCCTCTTCCCTTAAGGAGCTGAGAATTTCAAAGTTCTAAAAGAATCCCTGAGAGCTGTTTTACATTGAAAATAATGTATTTTCATCTGATAATAAAGAAAATGTGAAAGGAGGATTGGTTGTTTAAAAACAACAACAACAAAGAACTTTCGGATACCGTAAGAATTTGTTATTCAAAATGTAATCCCTGGGAGCTTGCTAAAAATGAAAAATCTTGGACACTACTCAGATCTACTGAATCAGAATTTGCATTTTAACAAGATCTACAGCGCAAAGAGTGCTCCTTAAAGTTTGAGAGGTACTGGGTGCCTGGGTGGCTCAGTGGGTTAAGCCTCTGCCTTCAGCTCAGGTCATGATCTCAGGGTCCTGGGATCGAGCCCCACATCAGGCTCTCTGCTCAGCAGGGAGCCTGCTTCCTCCTCTCTCTCTGTCTGCCTCTCTGCCTACTTGTGATCTCTCTCTCTGTCAAATAAATAAATAAAGTCTTTAAAAAAAAAAAGTTTGAGAGGTACTTACCTAGGACTCCTTAACCCCCTTAGGACCCTCCCCCATTCAAATTGCATACAATATAGTTTAAAATGTTGGATGGGGTTAAAAAAAAAAAAAAAGTGTAACTGCCCCAAATAGTATAGAGGCTAGATCAACTTTCTTTTTTTATTAAAAAAAAAAAAAAAAAGGTGAAGCATTTCAGAAACTACAACCAAATTAAACAAGTACAGGAAGAGGGAAAATGGGGGTTTCAGTTACTGATAAGCTTGATATGAGTCAAGTGACTGTGGCTACAAGAAAATTGAAAAGCAAGCAAATACAAAAGCTAGAGATTACATGAATAGAAGCATGATCTAGATCGAGAAGATGACTGCACTACTTGACCTCACATTGATCATTAAGTCCATTAATCTTAATCTTAAGTACGTTCGGTTCAAGCCACCATAATTAAGGATATAGACAAACAAGAACATGTTCAGAAAAGTGGGTCCAGGACAGTGAAATTGGAGTCACGACCTGGAGTGGGGGGAGGAAGTCGATTTTGGAGGAGGAATTGGAGCTGTTAACCCAGTTACAAAAAGACGTGGTTAAAAAGCTTAAAAATATAAAGGGATGTTATGCGGGAAGCACATGCTTGGTCTGTGACAAGCATTTGGGAACCACTGGTTAAGGTGTGTGAGGACCATTCAAACCCCATAAATCCATTACTTATGGGCTGCAATGAATCTCTACCAAGAAGGTAGAGAAGCAGTTACCATTCTTGAATTACGGGAGAGGAGAACCTGATCGCTGATGGATTTTGGTCTGGAATGAGGTTTTCTGAGCTTTTAGCACCCAGTTTCCTATAAAATCCCTACTTTCGTAATCATTACAGAAGAAAGGGGGCTAAAAGTGATCCCCCAAATTCCTTTTACTGTTTTTCTTCTATCCTATGATCCAACACGTTTGTCACTTAGCCTCACGTGATATTGTGCACCTGAAACATGGCTAGTGGAACTGGTGAAATAAAATTTCATTTTTATCTAACTTGTTAATTGAAATGATAAATATAATTATGTATGCTGACATTCAGTTTGGTTATTGGAAACATTAAGCATGTTTGAAACATTTGGGTTATATGAATCTACTTTTTCAACTGCATATATTATAAAATCTAAATATTATTTCCAGGACAATTAAACACCTTAATTAACACATGCTATAAGCAGAAAATATGCCCCAGATAGAAAATATTTACATGAAAAAAATGAAAAATATTTCAGTGTTTTGTATATTAATTACACATTAAAATATTTTAGACATGAGTTAAAATATATTCTTAAAATTAATTTCCTATTAATTTTTATTTTGTAATATGTCTATTAAAAATGATAAATGTGGCTCACTTTATATTTCTATTAAACGTCCCTGTGCTATGTTATTCTGAAATTATTTTTCTTTATTCATATTCAAAAAAGAACTTAAGCCTCTCCAAGCTGAGGCCGCCAGTCGTTGAGTTTTCTATCAAGGATGCCTGATTTAAGAAGGAAAGACAAAAACCGCCAAGAAGAGCAAGATCTCCGGCTTTGCTCCCTCCCCAGACCGCTCCAAGGATTGCAGAGGTTTAAGCAGAACCTTTCTTAGAAACACAATTTCTCTGCTCCAAGACACTCCCAAACAATGAAACAGGACATTTCTGGAACATACTAAATATAAGAAGTAATTCCTTCCCCTTATCTGCTCTTCCTTCAGGTCAGAGGTGGTCCCACAGCTGGTTGCCCTATTTGCCCTTGGGTAGGACTTGTCATGGAGAATACTACTCTGTTCCTTCTGTCCTTCATGGGAGAAAGCAGTGAATACTAAGCTCCATACACCTGAAAGCCTATGTCAGGAATGAAATTACAGCCTGTGTCCCTTCCTCCCACCCCCAAATTAACCAAAAACTCAAAACTTGGGGTTGTGGTTTTAGAAATGAGACTAGAATGCATCATTTCTTTCCTCTTCTCCACCCGGTAGCTCCTGCTCCTGCCAATTAAGGCTTCTTTCTTTCTCAAAACCTTCACAAATCCCAACAGTTAATTCACAATGACTTTTCTCTACTTCTGTTAGTCCCTGTGCCTGCTTTCTTTCCTATTCATCACCACCCTCTAGGTAAAAGGCTCTCTAGCGCCTCCTGAGGTGTGCTTCCCCCATCACTGCCAACATGCAAGCAAAGGCCGACACGCAAAGGGCATCCTGACTCTTGAGTCTGACTAATTTGTGGGCCTGGGAATAAGGAAAGAGCTAGCCTAGAATCTTACAGTGTTTCCCTAACCTCAACGATTCACACATCACCTTCATGTTTGCTGCCATATCTGAGATCCTCCAGAATATTTTTTAATATTGGCCCTTAAATCAACTCACACCTTTAAATAAATGCATGTAAAGAAAAATTTAAATTAAAGAAACTTTACATCACTGCTATAGATGGAGAACTAATGTTTGTCACATGCATTAAAAATACATAACGATCAAAATAAAATATTCATCCATGCAGCACCTAAAATCCTCTCTTTTGGGGTGCCTGGGTGGCTCAGTCGTTAAGTGTCTGACACCTTTGGCTCAGGTCATGATCTCAGGGTCCTGGGATTGAGCCCTGAATCGGGCTCCCAGCTCAGTGGGAAACCTGTTTCTCCCTCTCCCACTCGCCCAGCTTGTGTTCCTTCTCTCTCTGTGTCTCTCTCTCTCTCTCTGTCAGATAAATAAATAAAATCGTGAAAAAAATAGATTAAATAAATAAATAAAGTCCTCTCTTTTACCACCAACAGCATGCCATTGAAATGGAGGAACAATGTTCTAGAATGTCAGTCGCAGACCAGATGAAAGTCTAAAATGTGGACATGTGGGATGTCTGGGTGGCTCAGTGGGTTAAGCGTCTGCCTTCGGCTCAAGTCATGATCCCAGGGTCCTGGGATCGAGCCCCACATTGGCTCTCTGCTTGGCAGGGAGCTTGCTTCTCCCCCTCTCTCTCTGCCTGCCTCTCTGCCTATTTGTGATCTCTGTCTGGAAAATAAACAAATAAAAAAATCTTTAAAAAAAATAAATAAAATAAAATAAAATGTGGGCACAAGCCTATGAAAATTGCATGACAATCCAATCCATATGGTTTGGGAGACCAGATGGAGTTTCTTTAGGACAAAGACTCTCCGAACTATGGCCCACAGATATGCCGATCCTCTCTCTGGACTCACAGCTGAGGAGGGTTGGGGAGTACAGAAAGCACAGAAATTCGGTCAAGTCCAAGAAAAGCAAAACGATCCCCAAAACTCATTCCCCACTCTCACTTCATGCTCAGCTTCTAGCTTCCAGAAATGGCATCTGAATGAGCAACATATTGAGAGTCTTGGGATGGAATAAAGACTTTAAAGGGGAGACAAAAGAAACAAGGATTTGAAGGCTGAAGTTTACGAAGAGTGTGCTGTGTATCCCAAGTGACCGGATGAGTCTCTCAAGGGCTTCTCCCCCTCCCCCACTCCTTCATCAAAAACTTTATTTAGTGATTGTTTCAAAACTCCCCTTAAGCCAAGTTCTGCAGATAAAATAAATTTAGCTTGGCTTCTTCTAAGTCCTCTTCCTTACTTGGGACTACTATTTTTACTAGCACGGTATAGTTGCTCTTTGGCCATGCCTGTGAAATGAAACAAAACTTTTCCTTTTGGAAATAAGATCTTAAAATTCCAAAACCTCTAATTTTATTAAAATCCCCTAGGTGCGTATAATGACTTTAGATTTAGATGACATTGTAGGTTTATACACATCATCCTATTTCACTCAACTCTCAAGTTGAAACAGAAAGAATAGGTTTAAAAGAAGAAACTCAAGTAAATAAACATAGATTTTATATGATACATCCATAGGGATTTAGGCAGTTAGGATGATCAAGAAAGAGAATTTCTGATAGCTGGATGGGTCAGAAACAAGCAGTTTCCTTTATACCAAATAAAACTGAGGGTGGTGTAAAGAGGTTATTTTAGAGGTAGATTTCCACGAACTGTCAATCACTCTCAGTTAACAGAAAATTACACCCATATATTCTTAGAAATTTCTCAGTTCTCTCCTCACTACATAGTGCTAGGGTGGTAATCTTTCTCTTTGAGGTGGTGTTTATTCGATTCACGGGGCTTGATCTGAAAATGCTAGGGGATTTTTGCATACTTTCCCAGCCTAGATGCACAAATACTATTAGAAATACTTAGCAGAAGAAAGTAAAGGTTTGAGACATGTTCCAGATAATCTCTTTGGAATAGTGAAAATATTGCCCTAACAAAAAGCAGTCCTTTAGAAGCAAGCGATTATTTTCTTGGTAGGAAAAAAATTATTGAAATGGTTATCTGTTTTCAATGGTATAGTGGTTCTCTTCTAATTCTTTTGCCTGAAAAATCTGACAAATATTGCTTTTCTAGGACCCTTTATAAAGTAAGAAGACAGTATTAGTTAGCCTCAAAGAAATTAATAAACAGAGAAAATAATATTTTAATAAGTAGCAGAGGCCACATAAATATAAAATAATGTGGACTATGCAAAAAAAGGGAATGGTCTATAATCATATTAATTTTTAAGGTTAATTGTACTATCTTAACATGAACTTTCACATTCATGTTTTCTTTCTTTTTTTTTTTTTTACATTCATGTTTTCTGTCACAAAGACTTTCTGGTTCATGATCTCCTTTCGGTTTCTGTAAAATAAGATTCCAATATTATGCTCAACTTAGCTATGAAGACAAAGAAGTCTAGAGAGGTTAAATAATACTCTCAGAGTTAACAAAGCAAAGTAGTAAGTTAACATTACTATTAACCTGGGACTTTTCTCCTCTGGTCAAATGAAATGATCAAACTGTGGTACATCTTCATTCTGTATATCGACCTTACAAGTCAGACTATCTTGTGTTCCTGTCCTTTTTCTTCTTTGGAACCTAATACATCACTTTAATACGGTTCAAATAAAGCCTCACTAACACAGTGCTTTCTAATAACATTTACTTGGTTGATGCTGTAAATAACCAGCGTGTTAGGCAATACCATGAGAAAGAAACCACGATTCCTATTCTACTGATGACAAAACCAAGACCTAAAGAGCTTATGTCATGTGTGCAGGGTCACACAGGCCAAAATGGTGAGGGAGGAGACAGAATCTGGGGCTAGCAAGCTGCAAGGCCAGCATCTTTGCCCCTCCAGGGTCACTTTCCAGCCAACAGAGCTGTTTGCAGACAGGCTAAGAAATAGACTGAAGCTGGTCTTCATCCACGCTAGAAAATTACTTTGGTGAATCACATTAATTGCTATATTACAAAAAATTATCTGATAGAGTTCATCAAGTAATTGATGCTTGTAATATCATACAAAGAAAAAATGTTAGCAAGCTGTTCCCAAACTTGAAGGCAACCACTCCGAAAGCACCCACAGATATCAGCAGTGACAACCGTGGCACCGACCTGAGAACTTATGATTCAAAGCCAATTCTGTGTGGGCAGAAATGTGTTTTTGTACATGTATCTGGTTCCCAATCGGCCTGCATTTCTCAGGACTCTGCTCTATGCCTGACTGCTGGACGCTATTGCCTCACTTCTCCTACTGACCCATAGTGACAGCCTAGCCCTCTCTCTAACCCTCTCCTTATTTGGGATCACATGTCCCCGAGATTAGAAGGCATCATTTAATACTTTAGGGCTACAAACAGTATCAAATTGAATCTGTGAATGCAAAAATAAGTAAGTAATACTGACTAGAAGTAGCTACTCACTTTTGCAGCACCTAACCCATAATCGGTGCGCAGGAAATATTTGTGGCATTGAACCCAACAATATAAAAAAACAATTCAAAGGCAAGATTTCCCCAGGATATGTAGGAATATGTAAGATCCACAATGGATGACTAAAAATTGAGTGTACTTTTTCTGCAAATCATAGAAATGGACAAGGAGTTACAGATAATCACATCCCATGAACATCTCAGGCCCAGATAGATACACCCAAGGTCACAACGATAATTAGTGGCCAGTGGGCCCAGACCCAATAATGCCAGATTATTGGTTGAATGCTCTTTCTACAATATTGTCACTCAGAAATGTCATTTTTAAACTATACTCAGTCACACTCTCAAATAGGTGGTTCCTCCAAAAGAGATTTCTAGATACATGTATATTGAGGCCCTCTCATATGGGTGCTTTTAGAATGCTGGATATTCCTAAACCTGGTCTCTGAGTCAAGAGACCTGAGTTTTAGTCTCAGTTTTTTAACTAACCACTTAATAGTGGGTCAATTTGGCATACTTGTTATTAGCTTCCTCAACTATAAATGAGGAGGCCAGGTGTATCTGTTAGGTTACAACTGACCAAATAAATAAATAAATTTTATATCTATATATCTATAGATATAGATATATCATATATTATTTATATATTTATATATAATTTTTATATATTTTATAATAAATAAACTGACTTAAGCAAAAACTGCAAACTGACTTATCTCTTATAAGAGTTCAGAAATACACATGTTTCAGGTATGGCTTTTTTTAAGATTTTATTTATTTATTTGAGAGAAAGAGAGCACAGAGCAGCAGGCAGAGGGAGAAGGAGAAGCAGGCTCCCCATTGAGCAAGGAGCCCAATGCGAGACTCGATCGCAGGACCCTGGGATCATGACCTGAGCTGAAGGCAGACATTTAACCTACTGAGCTACCCAGGCACCACTTAGGTGTGGCTTAATCCAGGGGCTTGAATGATATCATCAGGGACCTAACATTCTCCTATCTCTCTGTTACGTTGCTGTGCATGGGCTCTGCTTTCAGGCCCCATGTGTCACAAGATGGCTGCCAGCTACTCTAGGCCTATATGCTCCCAGATCCAAGTCTTTTAGGTCAGACAAATCAACAATGATGCTCAAAAAACACTTTTTAGGTCACTTACATATGCATTGATTTCTGGCTCTGTGAGCTTCTATTAATGTCTCTCTCAGGTTATAAGAACAAATGAACTGTTTTGAGGAGACTCGGTAGCTCTCTGTGCCCCAGAGGTGGGCATTTGTTAGATTCCCTCCACCATTGCCATGATACATAACTGGTCCTTATCAGGCGCTCCATGCTTTGGTCCTGCCTCGTGGCAGTTTCCTCTGTGTACTCTCTTATCACATGTCACTCTGACTTTGTATACACTCTTCCCTCTGTCTTGGATGCCTCTCTTATCTCTCAGAAAAGCATCTACTGCCTGAAGGGAACATCACTTTCCTTGGGAAATCTTCCCTGATTACAGTCCTCCCCTCAGGTGAAATTAACCACCTTGTACTTAAACCTTCTTACCTACCTCAACCAGCATACATGTCATATTAAGCAGTGACCATATGTTTACATAGCTGCTTTCTCTGAGGATTATTGGCACTGGGAAGGCAGGAACCATGCCTTATTCGGCGTTGCATCCCCAGGGCCAAATACAATGCTTGAAACATAGCAATCATTCAGTCACTCAATAATTTTTTTTAAAGATTTTATTTATTTATTTGTCAGAGAGAGAGAGCACAAGCAGGCAGAGTGGCAGGCAGAGGCAGAGAGAGAAGCAGGCTCCCCGCTGGACAAGGAGCCCGATACGGGACTCGATCCCAGGACACTGGGATCATGACCTGAGCCGAAGGCAGCGGCTCAACTGACTGAGCCACCCAGGCATCCCAGTCACTCAATAAATTTTAACAAATCAATCAATGAATCAATGAACTTTAGTTCCTCCAAAATAAAACATTACTGACTCCCATTTTGCCCCTAAAACATACAATTGTGCTATGGAAACCCCATCTTTCAGGTTCCTTGACTGGACCACACTCTCAAATTCAGGCTTTTGCATACTGTCCCATCCGCCTAGAATACCCTTCTCCCATGGCCTGTCGGATGCCCCAATTTCATCTCATCAAATTTTATTTTCCTCCAACTCACAGTTCCTTAGGAATACCTCCTGTGATCTCCTGAATTCAATTACACCCTCTTGCATCCTGAATTTTTCCTTCCCTAATCCTTGTCACACCTCTAATTATTTGTTCAATGTTTGCCTTCCCTGACTGACTGTGAGGTCCATGAGGGCCAGGAACTGCTGTCTTCACGACTGTGAACGGGAAAGAAGGACTGTAAAGTTATCTGATTAAGTTTGGGGAGATTAAAGGAAGATAGAAACATAGATCTTGTTTTCTTTTTTTTTTTTTTAAGATTTACTTATTTATTTTAGAGGTGGAGCAGAGGGAGAAAGAATCTCAAGGACACTCTCCGCTGAGCATGGGGCCTGCCTGGCCACTCCACCTCACGACCCTGAGATCATGACCTGAACCGAAACCAAGAACCGGGCACTTAACCGACTGAGCCACCCAGGCGTCCCAGAAACACAGATGTGGAACAACTGCAACCTCACTGACTCCTTTTACCTTCTTCACTGTACCCCAACATATAGCCTGCTTTTGGACCTGTGTTTTATAGCTTAATAAGAAATATAAAAGACTGCTTCCTAGTTTTATTTTTTTTAAGATTCCATTTTATTTATTTATTTGACAGAGAGAGAGAGATCACAAGTAGACAGAGAGGCAGGCAGAGAGAGAGGGGAAGCAGGCTCCCTGCTGAGCAGAGAACCCGATGTGGGGCTCGATCCCAAGACCCTGGGATCTTGACCTGAGCCGAAGGCAGAGGCTTTAACCCACTGAGCCACCCAGGCACCACTGCTTCCTTGTTTTAAAAAATATTTTATTTATTTGAGGGAGAGAGAGAGAGCAGGGGAAGGGGGTGAGGGAGGAGAGAGAGAATCTCAAGCAGACTCCACAACAAGCATGGAGCCCTATGTCAGCATCAATCTCATGACCCTGAGATCATGACCTGAGCTGAAATCAAGAGTCGGAGGTTTAACTGACAGAGCTACTCAGGAGCCACTTAAAGCCCACTTCTTAAAATTTCAGGCTCCTTGGTCTGCATATCATTGTAGGCTTTCAAAAAACAATTCAATCAACAAACATCATGGAAGTCTGGCTATGTGGTTGGCACTGTAGGCTGTGCACCTTAAGAGAGGCAGACACTTTGTCCTGCCTTCATATGTCACCTCTCCACATCCTTCCTAGACACAGAGATGCTTGTGTGTGTGTGTGTGTGTGTGTGTGTGTGTTTATCTTTTTCATTTTCCTCTTAAATCAGCACTCTGTGACCACGGTCACACACTTCGGTGCTGTGTTAGGTGAGAAAGCTGAGATGGTTGCTTACATGACTCAAGCCAGCTCATGTTCTCTCCAGAGCGTCATTTATTTGACATCCCACCCTCATTCTGACCACACAGCCTTGGCAGCACCACTAAGTCTTGATGATGGCAATGATTAAGTCCAACCTCCTAAATAAAAGATGCGTGATAGATCTATTTGCTTGCAGTAAGAAAAATCACGCAAGTCTCTGGCTGCACATTAGAGCCGGTGCCATTCTACAAAGAACACGCATGTTACATTTTCACTGGCCTACAAAAAAAGAAAAGGAGGGTCATCAAAAAATGTGTTTGTCCTTGGCAAATGGGGCCTTTCTTCCAGAAGCTGATTCTGGAGAAGGATTGTAACAAAAATCTTCACCTCCCAAATCCCTAAGCTTTGAGGGGACGCCCCATGGAGTTTGGAGTGATGTGATAAAGGAGAGGCATAAAGTTTGGGAAATTCTCAAGAAGCCAGGAAAGCAACATTACCAAGGTAGAAAATGTAAGTTGAGTAAGAATTTTCTTACTCAAATTAATGTTTACCTAGTAAATGTCAACTCTTTGTCACCCAGATGGTGCTAATTCTAGAGATGTAAGGGAAATCGGTGGGGGGAGATCCAAATGGACAAAATCAGAGAGCTGGAGAGGATTCAACACGAGTGATCTAAGAAAGAAGGCCCTGGGAGGTAATCAGCCTTCCAGGCGAGCATTCAAATCCTCAAACAAAATCAATGACAGTTCAAAGAACTTCTGTCTCTAGGCGGTTCTCCAAGGCAGCTTCTACATGAGGACTCAAAATGGCACTTATGCCCAGAATGAAGAGGCAGGGGTACAAACCGACCCTGAACAGAATATATCGCATGATATTGTTAGCTAAGACAGTAAAGGGAACATATAGCCTTGTTTTTCTCCCAAGACAAAAATCACATTTTGCTGCCAATAATCTGTGCGCCTCTTAAGTGTTTACCAAATGTGTTGTGCTGCACTAAGCAACTGAGAAAGGTACACCCCATTACTCTGAGGCACGTGGTTTCTACGGAAAAACAGTCTCCATGTCCCAAGACATGAAAGGAAACCAACCACCGTTGGTAGAAAGGTGATGACAGAACCAATCTAATGAACCCACTTAGGAATTACCCTTTAAAATTAAAGTTTCTTCCATCACAGAAGCCTCTGTTCCCCTTCCGAGAATATCTAACATCTCAAAACTCAAGTATGGTCTCGGTTAAATTTCAAAGGGAGGTAGGAAGTACTAATAAAGGAATGCTTTTTGTTGTTGTTGTTAGAATCATCTCTGCCTCTCTCCACAAGAGGCTGAAAGATTTTAGACAGTTTAAAACTGCAATTCTCAGAGTCTAGTACCACTTTCCTGTGGCTATCTTCTGTCAAATCATCCAGGGGCACCTGCCAATCTTGGCTTAAGGCATGCCAACGGGCTCAGCTCTGCAAGTGAGCCAGGAGCTGGAGGCGTCCTTAAGCCTGGGGCGAGGAACTTGGTGGGTGGTCTAGAAGGGAATCTGGGCTTTGTAACAGAAAGATACAGAGATGGAGCTTCTGGCCAGAAGAAGCTGCTGAGGGAGACATTCAAACTCCAGGGAAAGATGCCAGTCCACATCAAAACTACACAATCACCAAAGAGAATCAGCCCAGGTGCCAGCCTCACGCTATAAATAAAGCATCTTGGCTCTGTCCGCGGGAAGCCCTTATTATCCTAGGGAGATGTTGCACATACACAGATGAGCACACAAAGCAATACATCAAAGGTGTGGGTAACAATGAAACTTAGCATACATATAGCGATTAGAGTTTTTCAAGTGCTTTTTCACAGATTACTTCATTGAATCTTCACAACCCCAGGGGTGGAAGACAGGCAGATATTTTATTATCATGATCGTTGTGACTGCCTTTCAGCTTTATCATGAGGCTAGGGATGAGAGGTTAATGGAAGCTCTCTTGCATGTGGCCACTCATCACATCACAAGACCACCCCAGGGATAAGAGGCCTGATCCCTCCACCCTTCACACAGGAGACAGTCCATGCTCAGCGACTTCGTGACCCCAGTTCCCACACAGTGAGCCCACCCACACATGACTGGGCCAGATCCCATCTCAGACCTTCAGACATCTTTGTCACCAAATGATTCACTCCATCTTTGGAATAGCTGTGGTCAATTAATTTCAATTAAGGTTTCCATTCCTATAATCCTCAAATGCCAAAGGAAAACCAATTTCTCTCCCCTGTCCTTAACCCCTTACTGCTCTACATTCCTCTCTGTCTTCTCTCTTCAAAACACTATGCCTTCTGGAATCTTCTTTCTTTTTGTTAAAAAAAAAAAAAAGAAAGAAAGAAAAACAATAGAGCAAACAAAAAAAAAAAACCAATAAGCATCTCCCCACGTTATGCTGTGTATTTCACCTACCATAGGACTAAGGGTAGGGGTGACAATCCATGAGCTCCTTAATGACATTTAAGAACAACCACACTTCTACCCTGGTACCAATCCCATCGGCTCATACCTACCATGTACAGTTTTATGTTTCTATCATCTACTGACCTCCCAGTCACATTCTTCAGGACATGACACTCCTCTCTCTTTCTCAACCCCACTTCTGCCCACATCTAGAAAACTTTAGTATCTTTTGGGCAATCCACCCAACACCTTCAAGCTACTATTCCTTGACCTCAAATATACAATAACAAATCTCACCTTCACTCAACTTGGACTCCCCCACACTCCAGGGAAAACATCCTGAACTTTGTCATCACCAAGAACGGTTCCACACCCAAAATCTTAACTGTGAACATTGTGTCTTCTGACACAGATGGCTTTCCTTCTGTGTTCTCAGGATCTTCCCTTGCATGCACCTGCTCCTCAAACTCACTGAGTCCTACAGCTCCTGGGTCTTCATTTCCCCCACAGTCCATCAGCCTTCCTCTAAACAAACTATAAGTAGTAGAGTATCTGAACTACCCACCACCAGCACACTCAAATCCATCCATGTCTCTTCCTACACTGCATTCATTAGGCAAACTCCCAACATAAGGTTAACGTCATCTTGGTACCTAGAAGTTGAACACTCCTTAGGAAAATGTTATAACCATTTGGATTATCGTTATAACAAACATATGGTCTCTGATTTTAGGACTTCAGCACATCTCCCCAATCCTTTCCCTTGGTCAACTCTCCTTCCTACTTTTCTTGGTCATTGTTTTAAACCTCGACATCTCTATTGAGGAACCCTACCAGAGCCTGTTCCCCTACTGTAAGCAGACATTATCCTTTTCGTCACTGAAAAAGAAAAAATGATGTCCAGAAATGTAAGAGGAAAATTGTAGTTTCATAAAAAAAAAAATTTTTTTGAAGAATCTTCTACCCTCTCTGTGAGACTACTAAACAGAAAATTTCTCAAGCTTCATCCTGGCTCTCTTGTCTTCTCATTTTCAGAAGTACATCTCATCTACTCCTATACTTCAATTATCTTCTTTATGCAAAGGATTTTTTAGTCTCTGTTATCAGTCCAGACCTCCCTCCTATGCACCATTAAAACTTCAACTCAACATTTTCACATATATACATATTGACAAAGCCCCTCAAATCCTCATGTCCAAAATTAACATCTCTTTTTCTGTAAGTCTCTCTCTCCATGGTACGTTCATGCATGCAGGCTCCTCTCTCCCTCTCTCACCCACACCCACACCCACAACCCCCCACATACACACACACAAATCAATTCTCCTATCTCCTGCTCAGTAAAAGGCATCACCACCCAGTTGCTTGAGATACAAACCTCGTAGTCATCCTTGCCTCCTCCCTTTGCCTCACCCAATTCATCAACAATTTCTACTAATATTATCTCCTGCCTTTCCTCAAATCCAACCACTTTTCCCTGTTCAAATAATGAACAAAAACCTAGTTCAAACAAGGAAGCTAGAGCTAAGAGAGAACTTGAGACATTGCACAATGTCATACAACTAGTAAGTGGCAAAGCCACCTCAGACTCCCATCTGCTTCCAAAGCCCATGCTTGAAATTAGAGAATATTGTCTCACTTGGAGGAACTCTCAGAGCCAAAGATACCTCCAAGAAATACATATTAGACTACTTCAAATGCAGGATGTTCCAAAACCCAACCAAAGAAGGCACTGGGGGTAATCAGCTGTCCAGGGAAGCATTTAGAGCCTCAAACAAAATCAATAATAGTTCAAAGAACTTCTATGTTCAAGAGGTTCTTCTGAGGTAGTTTCTACATAAAGACAAAAAAAAAAAAAAGTGGACCTATGACCAGAGTGAGAGATAGGGGTACAAACTGATGCTGAATAAAAGAAGCCATTGATGTGACCATAGGTGAGCATGTGTCATGAATGAGAAAACTCCTTTACTTTTTAAGCCACAGAGATTTTGTGGTTCTAGTTACCGTAGCATAATCTGGCTTATCCTGACTAATTCAGTCTCCTTCTTACTGTTTTCAGTCAGGTGTATACGGTGCTCTATCAAATTCAACAAGAAATAAACATTGAGGGTCCCTGGGTGGCTCAGTTATTTAAGCATCTGCCTTTGGCTCAGGTCATGATCCCAAGGTCCTGGGATCGAGTTCAACATCGGGTTCTGTGGGAAGCCTGTTTCTCCCTCTGCCTCTGCTTCTCTCCCCTGCTTGCACTTGGTCGCATGCTCGCTCTCTCTCAAATAAATAAATAAATTAATTAATTAATTAATTAATTAATAATAAAGATCTTTTTAAAAGAAAGAAAAAAAGATGGGGTGCTTGTGTGGCTCAGTGGGTTGAGCCTCTGCCTTTGGCTCAGATCATGATCTCAGAGTCCTGGGATCAAGCCCTGCATTGGGCTCTCCACTTGGCAGGGAGCCTGCTTCCCCCTCTTTCTCTGCCTGCCTCTTTGCCTACTTGTGATCTCTCTTTCTGTCAAATAAATAAATAAAATCTTTTTAAAATAAATAACAAAAGAAAGAAAGACTGAAAGGCTTGCAAAGTATTGTTCTCTCCTGGAAATTTTTTCAAATAATTTCATTTATTTTCTTATTAGGTTCATGTTTCTCCCTGATTTCTCTTTCTATACTTCTGATGTCAGTGAAGGTGCCCATTGGAGGGACTGAGAAGAAACGAATGTTAGGACAAAAAAACTAAATAAGTGGCTATTTTTCTGGAAGTCCCCCAAATAAAATTACCTTGAAAATTACATAAAGAATACACCCTGCAAGCCTATGGAAGGTGATGTAACCAGGGTCTATTCTTTCTATTACACCGTCTTTCTCAAGTTACATCTTTATGTCTTCCTGAGTGTGGCCAGCCAAAATATGCTTTGCCCTGGAAGCTGCATCTACCTTTATTCAGTGATTCAGAATTCTAAATTACATTTGGTAAAAAGCATTTGGAGTCTAGCAGGAATAAATTCATGTCTTGATTCTCTGCCACTTCCCAGCAATGTAACCTTAGGCAGGCCTACAATGAAGGCAATGACATATCATCCCAGAGGGGCATTGTGAGGTTTAAAACCCCAGTGGACATTACAGGGCAAGGCAGGGCTTAGCAGGTGTCTCGAGAACTGCCAGGACCGCGATCTGGTACTAAGTACCACTATCATTGCATCCTTATTGTTATTTTCACTACACAACAGATAGAGGGGGACATAACATTTGTTTGCCTATCAGGACATATATTTGTGTAACCAATACATCGCCACTAGGCCTGAAAGCCAAGAGAAGGTTAAGATTCTTTTGAAACTTGGGAGAAATAAATTCCAACATAGATGTAGACTGAGGAACACGTAGCTCCTGTGGACAACTCAGCAGTTAATTTCTGGAAGGGAATCAAGAGACAATCTCTGTAAAATTAATCTTTTTTTTAAACTTAAGATTTATTTTTATCAGAGTGATTCATGTGCATTTGGAGGCAAGACTTACTACCATAGGCTTATGACAAAAAACAACGGTTGCTTGTTTGGGTGAAGTAGAGGGGAACTCAAAATATGTGTTATTAAATGGTAAGGGTGAGAGAAAGGCCATATCTAGACTACCTCCAAGGTTGGGGGGCCTAAGCAACTAGGTAGGTGGCAGGCCTATTAACTAAGACGGGGAAGACTGGTAGAAGAGAAGGATTTCCAGCAGCAAAGTGGAGGGGGTATGGGAGCAGAGAATCAGGAATTCTAATTTGGGTCTAGAAATTTAGACATCAAAGGGAAATGTTCAATAGACAATGTGATGTAGAGCCTAGAGGTCAGGGCATGGGGCTGGGGAGACCTAACCAAGTTAGAGACCACTAGCATATAGAGATTAAATATTGAATAAACGATAGCAATTTAGGAACAATCAGATGCTGAAGCCCTTCAATAGCCCTTCAGGTGAGGTGACCAAGAAGTACTGGCCAGCTAAGACTGGTGAAGAGCCAAGAGGTGCCATGATTCTGGAGCAAACAATGGTTCCAGGAAGGCCACACGGTCAGCTGTGTGTACGAGGCTCAGCCAGCCAGCCAGCCTTCATTTCCCTGCCTCCACCCAGTATGGCAATA
Organism: Mellivora capensis; assembly: GCA_004024625.1. Lineage (NCBI taxonomy): Eukaryota > Metazoa > Chordata > Mammalia > Carnivora > Mustelidae > Mellivora > Mellivora capensis. The sequence continues at coordinate 23,719 of PISX010003117.1, read as the reverse complement.
CTCACAGTACCCTCCCCCTTTCTCAAAACCGTGTGCTTCTGCTCTTATTCTCTTGCATTGGGATGCCTCCTCACCTGCCAGCATCCTAGCCTTGTGACCTAGCAAGAACGCCATGACCTTGGAAATGCATTTCCTGACTCCACTAATAAAATATGCCCTCTTCTATCATAATCTCCCATAGCCCTTTGTACACTATTTTATTTTGTTTTCTGCTATAAGTATATGTATTCTCTCTCCATTCTACCTGTATCCCATCTGGACTATAGTAAAGGCCTCACAACCCCTCACAATGTAGCAGAATATTTGGCATGCATTAGGTGCTCAATGAAGATTTTCAATGAGTCAAATCCAAAAATACAGAATTCAAGTCTGGAGAAGTATCTACAAAGGACAAAAATCTTTTATCACTTTAGGTTTCTATTTGCCAGCACAAGCATCATCTGCACCCAAGCCCAAGAATTTATTTTACATATTTTCCTGACCCTCTATAACAAAACAGTGGGAGTGATCATTCCCAGAAAACAAATCTTTTTTTAAATATCTTTTTTTTTTAAGACCATGTGATGAAAACACAGGGTAATACAGACAAAGGTCTTGCCACAGTCCTTGTCTTCATAGATCCTGAACTAATGCCTATTTTAAAAACCATTTTTTAAAAGATTTATTATTTATTTGAGAGTGAGAGAGAGCCAGATAGAGCACAAGCAGGCACTGAGCAAGAGGGAGGAGCAGAGGGAGAGGGAGAAGCAGATTCCCTCTTAGCAAGAAGGCTGATATGGGGCTCGATCCCAGTACCCCGAGATCGCAACCTGAGCCAAAGACAGACTTTTAACCGACTGACCCACCCAGGTGCCCCTTTAAAAACCATTTGACTGATGTTTCCTCAAGATCTCAGGTATGAAAATAACAATCTGCAAAAGTCTCGTGGATGAAACAAAACAATGTTTGTGATCCCTGCACCTCACACTAAAAAGCTAAAAAAGACTGTACCAATCCAAGCCTTGGATTATAAGTCGGGCAACAATTCTTGAGTGTTCTTCCTTCAAACATCAGCGTGTACTTGCATTCTTTTATACGGGGGAGGATGACTGTGTGAGAAAGAAGTCATCTGGAAGGTAGCTCTGGTCAAGAGTTGGAAGAACAGGAGAGAGAAAAACAGGTTATCAATGGGAAACACAGTTAAAGCTTCATGAACCAAATAGAATTTCCACAGGCCTAACGATGAATGAGAATCACCTGCTAAGCTTCTATGTGCAACCTGCCATAAAAATGGCTGGGATTTATGGCAAGAATGTCAGTATGATTTCCTTTATGCCCTCTTCTATGGCGTACATTCCACCTCAATTGTCTTCCAGACTAACCGCTCTTTCAAGGTCAATAGCGATTCAGAAATACAAATCCTTATACTTTTGCTAAAAAGTCCAGGTCCTTTCAGATCTTTGCAGATGGACAAATAGCCCAGTGATTAAGGATATCCCTTAATCATAAGGATAAGGTTATGTTCCAGACCCACCACATAGTAATGCTGTGATAATCCAAACTGGGTGTTTGTGTTACAATTCCTACTTCCTGCACTTTCAGACCCACATATTCCGAATCAGAAAGATTTCCGAGAGTGCGAGGTGAGCGAGGTGACACCTATCGCCAGTGCCCAGGAGTAGACTGCCCAAGTATAAACCCAACTTCTTTGCTGGCTAACATTTTCTCACAAGACTAAAAAGTCCCGTAACCTCCTTTTCTTAATGGTGGCGCCACTTCAACCACACTCTGGAAGGTATTGGTTTCCTTAAGTACAATGTGGACCCATCAGAATAAAAGGGCAGCATGAGGGAAAAGGACAGTATGAGGCTTTGTGGCCTATCGACTCAGTTGCTCATACAAGAATCTGGGAGGGGGAAACCCCCGAAAGATTAGTCACTTCATTTTGTGTTGCAGAGCTCAATTCAGGTTAACAAAGCATTTGCCAACAAAGGAGATGGGAGAATGGCAGTATTCACTTGCTCTGGACTGAATAAACAAATGTGGGATTTGTGGGCTGACTAATGTCCTGGGATAAACCAGGCAGTCAGCCAGATTCTAGGAGTTTTGATGAAAAGACCGGCAAGCCCACACTTTTCTTCTTGGAAAGTGCTCCATGGGAGTATTGATGTCCACAGGGCCGCCCGGGCCTTCAGCTTGCCTTAAAGTTTCATCCATATTCAGCCACAGGGAATTCTCAGTGGCTCTGTAATCAAAGACCTAGATCAAGCGATAGAAGCTGGATTCTGTCTTCTTGGGAAGTGTTAAATATGCCATTTATCTCCTTTTAGAGATGTGTTATCTCTGTCCCCTTTTAAATATGTCATTACCCTGAAAACATACAGGTAGGCCACTAAAATGTGACTCTGGTTCTATCTTTCCTTTCATTCATTCATTTCATTCATTGGGCACTTTCCATATGGTGCTCCAGGCACCATGTAAGTGCCTGTGAGTAAAATGGTGACTGACTCCGACACAGTCCATGCCCTCAGGAAGCCCCCAGACCAAACTTTAAAACTTTAAGAGCACTGGAAAAATAATAAAGTCCTATAATTTTATTTTTGGTTGAAGGCAAGTGTTAAAATTTGCGATGATTTTTTTTTAATTTTTATTTTTTATAAACAAATTTTTATCCCCAGGGGTACATGTCTGTGAATCGCCAGGTTTACACACGTCACAGCACTAACCATAGCACATACCCTCCCCAACCCAATGTCCATTACCCCACCCCCCTTTCCCGACACCCCCCCCCCAACCCTCAGTTTGCGATGATTTTTATTGGACAAGGCAAGAAGTCCTTCAATTAAGGTCACAATATAAACTTGTAAGGATGTCAGAAAGAAGACTAGGGCTTGTCCTTTCTTTCTACTGTACTATTAGGACCATATAGCCATGTTTGAGATGAAAGTTGATTTTATTACAAACTGCAGCTAGTGAAACGTCAAGGGTTAAGTTTCACAGGTTCTTAACTGACTCAGGAAAAACTTCCCGGCAGCAGCTGATACAATCTTCTTTAAATCTATAAATGTGGCTTATCTACCCAGATCAGAAAAATACAGGGGCGCCTGGGCGGCTCAGTCGGTTTAGTATCTGCCTTTAGCTTGGGTCATGATCTCAGGGTCCTGGGACAGAGCCAGTGTTGGGCTCCCTGATCAACAGGGAGTCTGCTTCTCCCTCAGCCTCTTCCCTTCCCCTGCTCTTGCTCTTTCTCTCTCTCGCAAATAAATGAATAAAATTTTTTAAAAAAGAAACATGTATGGTACACACATGGAACGAGTCAATGTGAACATAATATAAAGTAGAAGAAGAAAGCTCACGGTGGTAACTGACAAACAGAGAGCATTTTAAGGGTCTCCACAAAAATATCCAACCTTCCTTGAAATTTAGAGTCTTAGGTGGTTTTTACTTACATCGAGGCTTTCATACTTCCCTTCTGAAGACCCAGTCTTCGGGACTTCTTAGCCCTCCAGAGTGCCAGCAGGAAGCTGCCAAATGGCAAATATAGAGAATTAGTTTTTGTTTTTAAGATTTTATTTATTTATTTGAGAGAGAGAGAAAGAGAGATCGCACAAGCAGAGAGAGGGGCAGAAGTAGAGGGAGAAGCAGGCTCTCCACCAAGTAGGGAGCCCGAGGTGGGACTCGATCCCAGAACCCCGGGATCATGACCGGAGCCAAAGGCATCCCTAGAGAATTAGTTTTAAGAGGCCTTATTTGTAACTGCATTTAGGAAGAAATTCAAGTAGATTAGCAAAGATTTTAAGCTGGCTGTGTCAGAAAAAAACAAGGCAAAAAACCAAAAACCTGGCAAGGAATCTTGATGAAGTCATCAAATCCATTCAAGTTGAACATACTTCGGTTAGTCTTCTAAACATCATTCTGCAGAAATGTAGGTATTCTAAAATCAAGGTTTGGGAAAGGAGCCTAGTTCCTGCTTACCCACTGTGAGGGCGGGAGGGAGAGTTGAAAGGGAATGCTAGGACGAACAGCAAGAGAGCTATTTCAGGTTTTAGAACTGGGAAAACGGACCTGAGCCCGGGGCTGGATGAAGCCACCCACAAAAACTCGGAGCAGGGGCTCAGGGCGCGCCTGGAAGCCCGAGCCGCAGCGCGCAGCGCGCAGCCCACAAACCAGAGGAAGGCCTGCGCAGGAAGCGGACAGGAGCGCGCGGGGCTCTGGAGCCCGGACAGGATGAAGCCAGTGCATGTGAGGTTCAAGAAAACCGAGCAGTCAATACAGGCATCAAAGTGTTTCCTTATGTCATTAACTCGGGACCACATCCTGATTTCAGACAACAGGGAACCACGGACGGGAAAGCCGTAGGAACCCGGGTCGCTGTTTTCGGACTGTGTCGGCGGAGGCAGTCGGAACCCGCTCGGAGCGCTCTTCGGGGCCCGCGCTGGGTCCCAGGGGCTGAGCGATCCGACGGGCCGTGTCCGATGTCCCGGCAAAATGAGACAAGCGGCTTGACTTCACAAGTAGCGCCAAGAAGCCTAAAGAGCTTCCCTAGACAGTGCCAGAGCGTTAGGTGCCAAAGCCTGGGGTGGTTATTAGAAAAGGTTACCGCCCCTGATCGTCTAACTACAGCCCATTCATCCGCCGCTAACAGCCGGGGCAGAATCCGCCCGAGCAGTCGGCGCTCGCTGGGGAAGCCTGCGCGGGTCACCCGGAGCTCTTGCGAGCATCCCTGCGGCTCGCAAAGCGGTTAGACCGCACTGTTGACAGCAACTCCTGTCGTCAGCTAAGGAGAGATTGCCTGGTGGGATTTTAACTTTTAATTGGATGTCAGCCACGCTGTTTCCTTTGGTGACCTCTCCACTGGGCCTTCTTTGGCAGCCAAGTTCTAGTGCGGCTCATCAGAGCGGTAGGAAGAAAGACTGCCCAGGGCTCCGAAGCCCCCAGCTCTATCCCTAATCCGCTGCAAGGGTTTTTTGGCTCAGCCCAAGTGCCTTTCTGTGTTCCCTTTTCCTTTAATTATAAAATCGGAAATATAAAACCCACCTCACATGCTTATGAAGCCATAGGAGAGAACAGATGAGCTAAAGGTTAGGGCAGGTATATTCCTATCTACACACTTAAGTGTGGGCGTGTACATACAACTCTTTTAATGTTTTCCAACTGCATGAAAGAGAAGTGTGGGTTGACCAAGCACCTGAGTAAGTTAAGTGATAAAGACGATCTAGATATTTTAGAACAAAATCACCACCCTTCCTTGTAGGGGAAAAGACAGTTGTCTTAATGGTTCCGACCATTTTTCTCTCCAGGTCTCTGTGGTGGAATCTACAGAAGACTGCCTTTCATGACAACTAGGAGGCCAGAGAGAAAGTATTTTGAGGGAAAAGCAGGAAGAGCAACTGACCATTGTTTACTATATGCCGGCCAATCTACGAAGCACTGTACGGTATTATTTCACTTCCTCTTCATTACAATGACAGTCGTGTGATATGTGTATTATTTAGTAACGTTATACAGTATGCCTAAGTTTCTGAACAAATTTATTGTCTAAACTGATACTGAAATTCAAATCTGTCTGGCTTCGGGGCCCTCAATCTTAATTAGAGCTTAGTTCTAGCTCTGTGAAGGAAACTGGGCTTCTCTTCTGTCCCTGCTTGAGGCTTGGGCATTTTGCCTTGCTATTAAAAGTTGGGCTGCAGGGCGCCTGGGTGGCTCAGTGGGTTAAGCCTCTGCCTTCGGCTCAGGTCATGATCTCAGGGTCGTGGGATCCAGCCCCACGTTGGGCTCTCTGCTCGGCAGGGAGCCTGCTTCCCCCCCACCTCTGCCTGCCTCTCTGCCTACTTGTGATCTCTCTGTCAAATATATAAATAAAATCTTAAAAAAAAATGGGCCATGTGCTCTGGTTGGTCTGTAGGTCAGCCCCTCTGTGGCCCCTCACATAGGAGCGGACAATTACTGGAAGGGGGCATGGAGGTGAGATGTCAAAGAAGAGTTCCCAAAGAAGGTTCATAAGTAAAGCGCCTAGAGGACCCATTTCTGAAGGGCTGCATTTCTTGGGTAAATGCTATAGAACAGGAAGAAATTTTCTTATATTCTCTGGTTATTCCATTTAGAGAAAAAACTATTCTTCAGATGTAGCACTGAGCTATTTGGGAATTTTATTCAGTTAGGATGAATGTCTAAAAAGTTATTTCCTATCCCCCCTGCTACCTCAGGTGGTTGCTTTGGAGTTAGATACGTTCCCAAATAGGCATTCAGATTTGGTCCTAAAAAGCTGTACTGACTCAGGAAAGCTGTCTAATATGCTTCACCAGAATTCTTTAACCCTAGAAGAACATCATAGCATATTAGCTTAGTTATTAGAAAATATCTAGAAACACCAACTGGGAAGGTCTAAACAATAGCATTTTTAAAGCGGGAGTAATAATCATATCTGAATGGCTGGCATTTGTTGGGCTCTTGCACAATGGAAAGCATAGTGCTACACCTCTTACACAAGTTACTGCATTTGGATTTTGCAATATCCTTCTGAGGCAAGCACTGTTATGATTCTCATTTTCAAATGAGAAGACTGTCTTCAGTATTTCTCATTGTCAAAATGGCCACCAAAATGACAAAGGAGGGTAGAGTTGAGGCTAGAATCCTGGAACGTTTTTATGTATCCACCCCTTTTGGCCTCCCCACTTCTCCAGTGTCCTCCCAAATATCTTCTTCCTTCACCCAAGGCAGTCCAAAAATCCATTCATTTGTCCTACTGCTTCACTGAAAGGGATTGCTGACTCAGTATATTCCATGAAATTATCTCCTTTCCCCAAAAAAACAACAGAACCTTAAGAGAAGCAATTAAAGACATTTAACTTAAAAGGACTTAAGAATGAACTCTGACAGAAAAAAAAATGAATGAATTCTGACTCCAAGAAAAGAGTACATGCAATTTATGCAAGTGATTTTGAAACCTACTACTCCAATAGAGAACCCTAACTGCCACTAGCCCCCATAGATAGTCTCTCCCATGAAATTCAATAAAATTATTTTATTGGAATTACACAAAAGAGAAGGAAAAAAAGAGATCTTGTTGAGAAATGGAAGATCAGGAGAGGCAGGCCAATATGATGAGGACCTTTGGTTGGTATGCGTCCTTCGGCCAGCTCCCTCATTCCTACAGCCTACCCCCACTGACAGATTTCCCGTCAGCCTCAATCTTAGAGGTCCATGACCTGGGGCAGCAAGGTTAGTACGGAAAGACATTCGCAGGATGATATTGACAAACTGGTTGTTGATGAGATCTAGCTCTAAAATATCCCCAACGGTCTACATCATCCTTGGGTTTCCAACTTAATATTTGTTCATCTAGTATGTAACCACAGAAAAGCTGGATCTCAAAATCCCCTTAAAGGGAAAATATTTAGGAGGAAGCTATATGGTAGGTCCTTGTTTCTTTATCGTTGTTGTCGTTGTTGTTAATTAGCTCTGTTTTAAAATATATTTTCTTTAGAATCATAAAATGATATAAGGAATTCTATACAATTGACCTTGAACTGTAAGCATCAGAATAAGTAATAGCTATGATACATTTTAGCATCTGTAACACAGGGCAGCATTAGAGGCTGTTTTGCTGGGTTCAGATTTGCTGCTTGGCTAACCGATCACAAGTGCTAAGGGCTTCTGCTCAGCAGTTCTTGGAAGCATGGAGTTGCAACAGTGATGAAAGAATGTCTCTCTGATGCCTGAATCAAAGTTAAATCTTAGAAACAACTGCTTCTTTCTCACCAGTTCACCAGCATCCAGACTTTCCTTCTAAAACTTGTGAGGATGAACTAATTATATCAGCCTATAAATGAAGGCAAACATTCAATTTCTCCTTTGTACACGGTTGCTACAATAAGACACATACACAGAGTTGTAGAGCTGGTGCAAAACTTGGGTACAGAAAAAAAAATAAGGAAAAGAGAAGAAAAGGGAAGAGAAGAGAAGAAAAGAGGGAGGGGAGTGGAGGGGAGAAGAAGAAGGGGAGGGGAGAGGAGCTTGTGCAAGGACAAGAGATAAAAAGATTCTTTTCCCATCCAGTTTGCTTCCTGTCTATCAGTGTCACAAATTTACCAGCATTACTTGCATTTTACCTTTATGATAACTCTGGAGGTAATCTGAATCACCCTCATTTTTCAGAAAAAGAAACTGATGCTCACAATAGTGAAGCAGGCCACACTACTAAAAAGTGTCAACCCCAGGATTCCATCCTAGGTCTCTAGGATTTTAAAAATACCCATTCTCTTACATTGTATGACCTCTCTTCCCAAGAGAAGCCCCATGGATGTGTGCTTTCAATTCTGTAAGTGTAGATAACATATATCTGGTGTCAAGATGACAGAAGTCTGTTCGTTGGTCAATATAACCGAACAAGAATGAGTTTTCTTCTCCTCATCAAAAGAGAGACTGGAGGGGCGCCTGGGTGGCTCAGTGGGTTAAAGCCTTTGCCTTCGGTCAGGTCATGATCCCAGGGTCCTGGGATCGAGCCCTGCATCAGGCTCTCTGCTCAGTGGGGAGCCTGCTTCCCTTCCTCTCTCTCTGCCTACTTGTGATCTCTGTCTCTCAAAAAAATAAATAAAAATAAAAATGAAATATTTTTTTTAAAAAAAGAGAGAGACTGGATGTTGGAGAAAGAAGAGACAAGTGTTAAACCTGCTAAACATAGCAGATATACCCTAATCCCCCTTCCTAGACACCTTTATCACCTTAGAGAGTACGAAGTGGAAAAATATAGGGAATATGATAGACCTCTACTCGATAAATAGAATACAATAGTTGTACCTTTTAATCAAGTACAGATGTCTACTTGAACCCTATGCACCAGACCCTCCTGCATTTTTCCTCCTCTTGCAGCAACTATCTATACAGAGTCAGGTCTCTGTGACAACCTTAAGGATTCCTTGTGGGGGCAGGCAGCATAGCATCCTATCTGAATTCAAATTCAGGGTCCATCATAAATGTGGCCTTGGAAGCATACATTATTTTACTTCTCTGATCTTTATGTGGTTCCTCAGTCTCTAAAAAGGGGATAATAATATCTTATGGAGTTGCTATGAAAATTAAATAAAATGAAAAAAGTTAAACAAGATGATATGCATGAAATTCCTATCATGGTGTGAAGACATAATAAGAATCAGTACATTTTTCTCAGATCGTTGCTCTGATCTAGCTCATAAACTACTTTCAGGTTGCTCTGAGGTGTAGGGAATCATTCTAATGGCTCCTATTTGCTACAAGGAAAATTTATCTGGAAGAAAAGAAGCTGTTCAAAGAAGCTGAGAATTTTCTCAAGAGACTTGAGCTATTTAAGTTGTCCCAAATTTGTTTCCTATGTTCTGAGGCCAGGGCAAACAAAATTTCAGCCTATTAAATATTTAATATTTAATACAGCCAATATATTAATTTTAGGTCCAATTTATGAAACTACAATACGGTATTGTACTATTGTATGTATGTATGAAGTATTGTTAAATGAATATCATGGCAATTTATGAAGATTTTAAAGAGCCTGAACCACAATTTTGAGGAATTTATATCATGGCAGAACTTTATACTGTTGTATCTTCACTTTTGTAACATATTGTTAAGTCTATATGGCTTATCTAACACTAAGATCTTTTTTAAAAAAGACTTTATTTATTTATTTGTCTGAGAGAGAGAGAGAGCACAAGCAGGGGGAGCAGCAGGCAGAGGGAGAAGCAGGATCCTCACTGAGCAAGGAGCCCAAGGCAGGACTCGATCCCAGGACCTTGGTATCAGACCTGAGCCAAAGGCAGACGCTTAACCAACTGAGTCACCCAGGCATCCCCTAACACCAAGACCTTGGTAAAGAATACAACCTCTAAAAATAACTTCAGACTTTAAGTGAACTACTTTTTGGCCTGCATTATGACAAAAACCAGGGACAGCCTATGTATTTCACTGCTTCCTCCATCAGAACCACAACTACCACCAGCACCCAACAAGTACCACTCCCCAAACCTATTCCACTTATTAAGCATTGACAGGTGAAAAAAAATGGACTAATTTAATGAAGCTGAGTTATTTGTACATTTTCTGAGACAATTCTGTGAATTACCGTTAATGATACTTACTTGTGTCAAAAAGCAAGCTATAGAAGTTATAGCAGTGAATCAGTGAGATCACCAAGGGTCCGAGTCCAATGCGCACCCCCACTAATTGAGCAGTGGAGTTGAATGAATTAAACTCTCCAAGCCTCAATTTCTAGACCTACAGAATCTAAACAAATTCAGTATACTATGTCATTCAATTAGATGAGATATTTTGATTAGTGTTTTACCTAATATAGAAGAAACACTCAATACAGTAGTTACAGTATGCTAGAATACGAACAATTCATTTTCAGTTTATAAATCTGCCCGTGTTTTCCCCCCCTTTTTAAAAAATCCACATATTTTTCCTTTCACTCTTTTTTTAAAGATTTTATTTATTTATTTGAGACACACACACACACACACAAGCAGAGAGCAGCAGAGGGAGAGGGAGAAGCAGACTCCCCACTGGGCACGGAGCCCAACACAGGGTTCAATCCCAGGACCCTGATCATGACCTGTGCGGAAGGCAGATGCTTAACTGTCTGAGCCACCCAGGTGCCCCTCACTCTTAATCCTGCTATATTATTTGTTTTGTAAAACTCACTTAAATCCCTTGTGGAGGGAGATGAGATATTAACCAAAAAAGCACACACAAATGAATAAATAATATTTTTCTATTCCTTTCTTCAAAGAATAACTTTCTGAGCACTGAGTTTGTGAAAGATATGTTCAGTGGAGGTCATCTGGCCCTTTCTACCTTGACCAGAGCAGGGTTCTCAGGAGAGGGTCAGGAGGGCCATGTGAGTTTCCTCACATTTTGCCTTCAACCTCTTTTCCCAGCCAAGATTTAAAAAAAAAAAAATGTGCGTTCAACATTTCCAATCTAACTGACTCATCTGGCAGAAAAAAGAAGTCCAGATGCCAGGAGGAATCGGAAGGGGGAAGAAAAAAAAAAACTGGTGGAGGAAAAAGGTACCGGAAGGAGGGGGAGGTAGGAGAAGCATGTCATATCTCATCAAGCTATAAAAAAACCAATCTTGAGGATTAAAAAGGAGGAAGCACTGACCTTCACAAGTAAAAACAGGGCCCTGGAAATAGAACAATTCTTAAAGTATAATTCACACCAAAGAGTGTTAACAATCAAAGTGTTTTTTTAATAAATGACTATGCTGTAATTCAGTTAACCTCAAGGTACTAACAAAAATATGCATGAACCTTCATGGGAAAGCCAGGAGTAAAACTTCTGAAACATTCATGTTCAAATATACTAACAAATCCAAAGCTTTACTTTAATTAGACTACTATGAAAAATAATCAGAGTATGGCTACACAACTATATACATATGTCCAAAATCACCAATTATATGCATTATGTACAGTTTTTATATATCTATATTTAATAAAGCTTGAGGAAAAAAAGGTCAGAGTAATTGTTTGATAGTTTAATTATGTGTAACTAGTGTATTTTAATCTTTTTCTTATAATTTTTAGCTAATTTGTTCCACAGTAATTGCTGAAGATAAATTCATTATTTCTTACAGCTCCCACCATTTATGTATATGTCCAATGAAAATATCTCATCAACATAGTCCATGCACCTTTAGATGTTTTGACTTTCTAGTTTTGACCATTCTGAAATATATTACCTATGCCCAGAATACATAAATGTGACAATGGACAGCATACCATTCCTTCTATTTAAGTATTATTCACCAAAGTATCTCTCAAATACACTGTCTTCGATATTTTTACAGGGAAGATAAACAATGGACTGTTAAATGAGGTTTAAGTATCCAGAAAGTTCATGTCAAAGAAGAATTAAAAGGCAGGTTTATGGGGTATAGAGTACCATTTAGTTAGTTGGAAAATGATGATTCAGCACCAAGTTCATGACACTCTGCTAAAAACTCAGAATGAGAAAAAATAAGACATGGTTTGTACTTGGAGCTCAGCTTTCGCTGGAAGTAAAACTCAGGCATGCGAAAAAAAAACCAAGTACATGTCATAAAATTTGTGATGAAAATATCAGCTATGAAAACACAGCGAAATTTTTCATAATTATTGCTGTGACTCAACTTTTTTGCCTCCGTAAAGTGAGGGAGCTGTCTTAGGTCCTGTATGTCTTTTTCAGCATTCATGTTCTGTAATGCTACATTTAGAACAATGTTTATTTTACTTAAAAAAATATTTTTTTTGCCTTTAATAAGTTAGGCACTTGTACCAGAGAGTGCAAAAGTCTTTTGAACAAATGCCGTGGGTCAGTAGGACAAAGATTAACAACTGGAGAAACAAAAAACCAATAACCAAAGAAAAGAAAACGTGTTTTAATCTGATTTCTCTCATCTGATCCTGCATTCCCAGAATGCGTGTAATTACACTAACATCCTTTTTCTGGGGTTATTACTTTGTTTGATTAACAAATATATGTGATTTTAAAAGTTTTTTAATCTGCCACCATCACATCCAGTTTACATAAAATAATCCGATGTGGAAACTCAGTCAACTAAAGAAAAGAATAAACTGGAAACATTATGACGTGAGTTCATTACGGCTGCCCTAGGCACGAGAAAGTTCCACTACTACTCTTCCCTCTTTCCCGGCCCTTTGTCTCCCAGGTCTGTGATATGCATGCCTGCAAGAGAGCAAAGATTAAATAAGATAAAATTAAATGACACACGTAAAGCCTTCAATAAATAATAGCTCTCGTGACTTGCTGATTATTACCAACACGTACACATTTTATTTTTTCTGCCATTCTTCACTCTCAAACGTAGGCCTTACTGTTGTAAAGCCTCCCAAAGTGTGATATGTGTCACACTTGAGAGCACTTGAGCACTTCAGAAGATCTGGGGATGCCTACCGACAAATATATGTGTCTATGTGTGTGTATACAGAAGTATATATGTATTTGCATTATAAATGACTAATTTAGCACTGATATGTACTGATTTGTACTGATTTGTGCTACTATATGACTACTAAATCAAATGGGTATATTTAATGTTAACATATATAGTTTTATATATGTACTTTATATTTATTTGTATGTATATTTTATCATTTGCTATTTATATTTATTTTATATAATTTATTTTATTTATATATTTAACATATATTGAAATATATAATATATATTTAATTTAGTAGTCATATATTTATATTAGGGTATACTTGAAAATGTTATAGCTAGCACATCAACCTAGTAATTTAAAAGATAATACGATTAAATAAATTTAATTAAGTTAAAAATAGCAGTATAGGGGTTCCTGGATGGCTTAGTGGGTTAAAGCCTCTGCCTCCGGCTCAGGTCATGATCCCAGGGTCCTGGGATGGAGCCCCGCATCAGGCTCTCTGCTCAGCGGGGAGCCTACTTCCCCCTCTCTGCCTGCCTCTCTGCCTACTTGTGATCTCTCTGTCAAATAAATAAATAAAATATTTTTTAAAAATAGCAGCATATTCACAGAGGCATAACAGCACAGGTATTATGTGACTATAGAAAAATTATGAAGATGGTCCACGAACAACTGAAGTTTGGGAAACCATTAGCTAAAGCGACCAATGACTGTTTTCACAATCTAAGGAGTGGGGAAGTAGTGTCACATTTTGAAAGAGGCAAATGTCTTACGTTCTAAATTATAAATTATTTCCTTGAGGGGAAATTCAGTCTCCACCCAGGTGAATACATTAATATGTGCTCGACAACTGAATGCTGCATCTATTTGAGGACAATTGAAGTTGTGTGTGTGTGTGTGTGTGTGTGTGTGTGTGTGTGTGAGTGCATAGTGTTTGTGTGTAGCTGCAGAGGTGCTGCTGGACACGGTGGAGTCAGGGTACGGCAGTGGGGGTGGGAATAACTCTGAACTCACAAGGATAGATGAACCAATCTTCACTCGTTCACTAATTTTACATGTTGAAATCGACAAATAAGTTCCTATGCCATACCTTCCCAAAAAGCATTTGTGCACTTCCTGCTCTTTTTTAAAAAAGATTTTATTTATTTATTTGACAGAGATCACAAGTAGAAAGATGAGGGGAAGCAGGCTCCCTGCTGAGCAGAGAGCAAGATGCAATGCGGGGCTCGATCCCAGGACTCTGGGACCATGACCCGAGCCAAAGGCAGAGGCTTTAACCCACTGAGCCACCCAGGCGCCCCACTCTTCCTGCTCTTTAAAGACAGAAATAATAACGATTTGCATTACTGAGCCCTGTCACTTGTAAAATTTTCCACTGAATATTATAATTATTCATTTATAAGTCCTTGAAGGTAGAAAATATCTAGTTCACAAGTTTATTTCTAGAGCCCAGGTCAGTGCCTGACACAGTAGAGGTGTTCAGTAAATATCTGTCAAATGAATGAAGTTATAAATTAATGCTTCAGTCCTAGAGAGCTGGCAGGAGCAGGGCTTTGGGAGAGGAAATAGGAAAGAGAACCTTCAAGACACAAAATCAAGCTATCTATTTCATGGCCTCTTCTGCCTACTAGGTCTAGCAAGGAGCCGCCCAGCAGTGATCTCACCTGTAGAACCTGCTGGGCAAGGACAGCCAGCAAGCGAAGTGGGTCCCACCACTCAGGTGTCAAACACAGTCAACCTGGCTAATACATTCCCAGAAGTGCATTGTGATTGCTCTCGCTCTCTCCATCCAGATCTGCCCTGGTAAACTTGATCTAATTGTCCACCGTGGAATTTGGCCAGTACACTGAGATTATAGTATGTTGAGAAATTTGAACCTTAACCACATATAAATAAAAGCTCAGGGATCAGGGCCACTCCCTCTTACTTCTGGGTTGTTTTTTTTTTTTTTCCCAAAAGAAAACAGTTGCTTAGAAGTCTGTGAATTTTCTCTCTTTTTTTTTTTTGTTTATTTTTAAAAGATTTTATTTATTTCTTTTAGAGAGAGTGTGTGTATGTGAGCGGGCGGAAGGGCAGAGGGAGAAGGAGAGGGGGACTCTCTAGCAGACTCCCCACTGAGCACAGAGCCCAACTCGGGGCTGGATCTCACCATCCCGAGATCATGACCTGAACCAAAATCAAGAGTCAGATGCTTAACTGACAGAGTCACACAGGCGCCCCAGGAGTCTGGGAGTTCTCAGTGAGAGGGAAATATAAGTCTAACTGATTCAATTTTTTAATATAAATTCTTCCAAATGTCTTTAAAATAACTAAAATCTATTGAATAGTAATATCTGGAATCTAAATAAAAAGCAGCATCATTTATTAGTCCTCAAAAAAAAGCTGTTCGATGCAGAGAAAGATACAAAATAAGTAAGATACAGTCCCTAGAGCTGCCTTTTCAGTCAGATGTCGACTGAAGTAGTTCAAAGCCCTGAGAAAATATTCTCCTTTGTCCCTCAGCAATAGATGCAGAAAGGTTAAGTCTTTCAAGTTTACAACAGAAGGTCACCATGCACATTATCACATGTCCATGCAGTAGAATTAAACAGATTTTAATGTTCCTTTTTAAGCAAATTTTCCTGGCCAAGAAAAATTGTCTCAGGGTTATGCTTGTATGGTATCCTCAAGCTTTCTGGGTGCAGCTGGGCAAAGTCCTCTCCATAAACAAACTAGAGGTGGATCAGGGTTTTCTTCACTTTAAAAAATGGTTTACAGGAGGATCCCAACAGCTAGACAATTTCCACAGTGCATTACACTTGTGTCCACCCTAGCGACAAACCTTCAGGATCACACCCAGTGAAGAGGCTCAGTTACACGTGTAAGAGTTATTCTCTTCACCAACACAGCACTGACTGCCTGTCATTCCTCTTGTTTCCTTTCCCCCCAATATAGCCCTTCTTTCTTGTATTCAAGGACACCACTTCGCAATATGCCTTCTCCTCTCTGTTTTATCTCCTATACCATCAACGTCTCTGGTACAGTTGTTTTCTGGTTTCATGGCTATTTCTTGACAGAAAGTTACTTAATGAGAGAGCGGGAGTGGTATAAAACCACAGGAGTGACTAGAAACGTCACGGCAAGCAAAGCCAATCTTACCGGCAGTGAGAAATGCCGGATTGCCTGCACTGAAGAGAGAGAATGCTGGATTGAAATCAGAAAATCTAGGGATTGGTGCTGGCACCAAGGATTGCCTGGTGGGCCTGGAATTCGGGGAACCTCATGAGTAGTTCAGTTTCCTCCTTTACCTCAGGAGTATGCTCACGGCCCTGGGAGCTTGACAGAAATGACAGCTCAACGGAAACAGACCGCCGGAGTTTTATGTTGTACTAAATTATAAATTGTACGTCTCTGTATCCCATGATGAAGTGGTGGGTGACGATGTTAGGAGAAGGAAGCCACGCACACCAACTGCCCCCAGCCCTCTGTCTACTCTCACCCGGACTGGACTAATTCAGGGAAATTATGGGGTTCGTTCCTTCGGGTACAAGGAATTCATACCTATGAACAATCCTACCATCTTTTGTAGACTCTGTCCAGTTGGATGGCTTCATCAAGCTCTTCGCAAGCCTACTTTATGCTTTATGGTGCTACTGGCCATGATCTCCTTTCAACCTGTAAGCACTGTCCACACCCCGACCTGCAGGCTGGCTGTTTGTGAGCATCTGGACTAGACCAGAACTGAACAGGGTAATGGCTCTGGTGCTAGACTGGCATGCGTTCAGACACTGGCACTATCATGAAGTTGTTGTGACCCCTGAAACTTGTTATTTAATTTCCCCAAGACTCCATTTCCCAATTTGTATAGAGAAGACCCGAATAGCTACACTGCAAATGGGTGGAACAAATTAAAAAAAAACAAAAAACAAAAAACGGGCTTTATTATAGCTCAAGAGCTAAAAGTAATAGACATCAGAAATATATTTAGAATTGTCCAGATATTTGAGTTACAGTCTTTTAAAAATAAAAGAGTTTAAGGAGAGGAAGCTGAGGGGCACCTGGGTGGCTCAGTTAAGTGCCTGACTCTCAATTTCGGCTTGGGTCATGATCTCAGGGTTGTGAGATTGAGCCCCGTGTCGGGCTCCATACTCAGCAGGGAGTCTGCTTAAGATTCTCTCTCCCTCGCCCTCTCCTTCTCCTCCCTCCCCCCACTCTGCTCTCTCTAAAATTGATAAATAAATCTTCAAATAAATAAATAAATAAATAAATAAATAAAGGCAGCTGTGCAAATAAAAGGAGATACACTTAATGCTTTCTTTGAGCTCATAGCTCTTGGTTAGATTATCAAATCTGCACTGGTAAAACAACTAAGCCTAATTAGTACTTAATTATTTTACAATAACTAAATAAGTACATAATTGAATGAATGAATGAATGAGTGAGTGAATGAATAAATGAATGAATCAATCCCACTAAAGCTGTTTGGAGAAACATGGAATTCCACATACCTCCTCTAGGTGGCGAACTGATACCTCCTACCGTGTGTTGCATTTCCTGTGTTTGCCACAATTGACAGGAAAACTGTACTAGAGAATCTATAACTTTATGTCTGTCATAGAAACCATTAATGTCTTTTCTGCCAAAGTTGTCTCTTTATTTTTACGACTGTATGCTTCTTGTCAAAAAAAATGTTTATAGAAAGTCATTAAGAAATATGATTGTGTAAGTACTATAAAGAAACAGAGTTGTGCAAGAGACTTTTCAGAGCACTTCTGCAAGCTTGCTGTGAGGACTTTCCATTTCATGGTGTACTCAGCAAAACACTGTTTTGCCCCAAGCTCGTTATTATTTTCCTAGGATGTTCATTCTCTTCTTAATATGGAAAAAAATAAAATTCTACAAACAATGACTTCTTAAAAACTAAGCCTCAACAATATTTTTTTTCTTTTGGTTGCCCCGTGACAGTAACAGATAAAGTTGAATGAGAGCTAAGTGCATTATCCTGTCAGTTGACTAGAGAATAACTATCCAAGGAGATAAATAAGTCCAAGTGCTTTGTTTAATTTCCCTTCAAGCCAGGATACGAGGTCCCTGAATGATTTAAAGAGTGTCCACCAAGCTCCATTTCCCTTTGTGATGACATAGTCTATATTTTCTTATAAAGGAAACATGACTCAAAACTAATCTTGGAGTGCCATGAGAGCTGAAGGACAAAGTTAACATCCATCGGCCAGCGCACCAGACGGGAACAACGAGAACTGAAGATACCTGTCCCGATTCCAAAAGCCAGGGGAGGAGGGGAGCGAGAAGAACAATGACATGTTCTAGCCCAAGAGCTAAAATTAAATGCATGTAAATAATTCTTGTTGAAACTAGAAGCCAGGGTAGATTAGGCAAACCAGGTAGAGAGCTCTTTCTTGCCGAAACATGCCAGGCTAAGAGTCACCTAGCACTGAGACAGGGCTATAGACAGAAGTGAGGTTAATACTGGACAGTCATGGGGTATTCTGAACTCGCATAGTGGCCCTTAAACGGCGGTATGTACCTAAAGCCTGTAGATTCCGTTTTATCCTATCCAGAAAGCCGAACGCCCATCGTCCAAATACAGGAATCCGAATGAGAATTTCTAGCGCCCATGTAAATATCTCTCTAATACCCATTTCTTAAGCAACCACTCTGGGCCAGGCTCTTGAATAATACGAAGATGAATAAGGCATGGTCCCTGCCCTCAGACATGTACACACATAATTATATGAGATTAATCGAGGGAGAGGGAGAGGGGAAAAAAGGAGCTAAGGCCAGACAGGTACGTCGATGTGAGTGTGGAAGATCCCATCCCACAGCTGGGTTCGTGGCAACTTGTTGGACCAGAATCCAGCCATAACAGTAGTTTCTGCCGAATGTTGAACCGAGCCTATACTGCTGGGTCTCTGAAGTAGCTAAAGCCATGGAAATAGACCTGGAAAGGGAGGTATAAACATCTAAAATGCCTTTCCAAAGGCATTTTGGGCTAGTTTCATTACGTCCTTCCCAAAGGTATGCAAGAAGCCCAAGGAGTTACAGAAGAAAACACCCCCCATTAAATCAACGTGTTACTCCTAACTTTGTCATGAGCACACAACCCCAAACCTTCCTAACTAAATGAATAAACCAGCTAAATAATCATTAATAGAGGAATATAAATAAACCACAAACTCTCTCGTATCACAATTTTAAAGGAATAATGTAGCTCTAGGAGAGAAACATCTCCATACATACGGAAGTAAAAGAAAACAGCCAGGAGGAAAGAATCTGGGCTGTAAACTTACCTTGGTATTTGATACAATTTAAAGACTTTTTCTAAAGGTGAAGTAAAAGCAGAAAATGGCACAAATATTAATAATGTTAATAAGGTATGAGATATGATGCACTCTTTCCTCATCACTATCACGTTATACCTCCAGGATTATAATGATTCAAAGTGGATTTTTTAATTTAAAAATTTTGGGGTGTTTGGATTGTTATTTCACCTACAAAAAACACTGTATCTTGAAGGGAAGGGCAGTGTGTGAAGATTTTTAATATTTTCCAAATATTACTAGGTTGTTTTAGGCCCTTTCTCTGTAGCCACTTTTGCAAGCTAACACATGTTTAAAGCCTTCAAACCAATTCAGCCATGCACTCTAATTTCAGTTTCAGAGAGAGAAGTACATTTTGACCCAACTTCTATTCTTAAGTTGATATCCTATCCCCATACCAGCCCAAGGCAAATCAGTTGTCATTTGTCTTGACTCTTCTTTACAAGAAAAAAAAAAGAAAAGAAAAGAAGAGGAGGGAAAGGGGGCTCAATAAAAGAAAGGGACTGACCACCCCTTCCAATAGCAGGAACTGAAAGTCGCCTGTTAACTGTAGCCCTTCCATTTATGGTAAGTCAACAACCCAGGCCCTGTGGCTTCTGTTTTATTGTGATTGTATAATTTTCTCCCTCAGTGAAAAACTCTCTTTTAGGTAAGTTTTCTACAATGACTCAAGACCCTTGGATGTGATAGCCCTGTCTCCTTCTAGGGAAATTCAGAAAAAAAAGCCAGAGTCTCACTTCTGTGAGTCAAAGTCACCTCTAGAAATGAGGCAGGATGCCACCGAAAGAAAGCCAGTGCAACACACGGAGGATGTGGGGTGCAGCCCCCTAGCTCAAATCAGCCAGTGACCTTTTTCAAAGGCAAATACACAGAGAAGCACCACTGTATGGACGCCAAGTTTCCACAAGTCGAACAGGTGCGTCCACCCTCTCCGGGTGCCTCAGCCCAAGCTAGACACACCCGGACTCTCCCACACACAGGGCCACCAGGGCTGGTCTCAGTTCAAGTGGGTGGAAGCTTACTGCCATGGGGCTACGTGAGAGCTGTGCTGGATGCCAATCCACATAGGCGTGATTACCCAACAAGGAAAAGAAAGAGGTAAAGCAAACAGATGCACACATGTCTGCGCAATTCCTTTGAAAAGGGCTTGAAGTACAAAAATGAAGCCTAAGAGCAAATAGTATTAGCTCAATTCGTATGAAATACGCACCAACCCTCTCTAAAACAATTTTCTAATTCCAGTAGAAGTTGTTTCAGTGGTGAACCAGCAAAACCCCGTTTCAGCTGCCCTTAGTAGCACTTACTGGTTTACTGCAAACACATGAGCTAGACCAAATAAGCAACAAAAACAACAAAACAAAACAAAACAAAAACCCTAAAAGAATTTAAAGTAATAGTGCTGTGATGATGATGATAATAATAATTACAGTTACCATTTACCTTTGGTCTCCTGGCTTTTTCCTTACCATTTCCTTTCACCTACACTGGCCAACTTGGGCCTCCTCTCCAAGTCATCCCCATAGGAAGGCGCCCACCCACCCCCACCACGCCCTCTGCCTGCCCAGAACACGCATCCAGGGCCAGAGCTCAGGCCTGCTGACTGGGTCGGTGCCTCTCTGCCTCAGGCGCATGGGAGCTGGGGAAGGGGCTTTTAAGAAATAATAAAAGGAACAAAACAAGAAAGTCTTCGGGAGTTGCCACCTACTCAGATCCTTGAAGGCTGCATGGTTTTGATGATCCCGATTCATTAGGAATGTCTCCTTGCCAGCCAGCCAGGGCCGAGACCCAACCCCTGACCTGCTGAGGGCACAGGCCCTCCCAGTCCCCAGGCTGCCACCAGCCCAGAGGCCCTTGTCTTACAGAGGCCCAGGCATGAGGCTGCCGAAATCTGGGCAGCCACCATCAAGAAGCCCATCCCAGGGGCCAGAATTCCTTTACCAGTATGGATTCACTTTGGGACTACATAAGTAAAGCAGTTGTGGTTTTTGTGTTTTTTACAGGTTTTTTTCCCCCTAAAAATGATTTGCAGTTGTGTGTGAAGCACTTTGCCCTGATATGTATGTTCTACATAATACATAATTCTACATAATAAAAAAAAAAATCAAAATTTTTTTAAAAAGCAAGCCGGTTTGCTATAGTTAGCTTCATAACTTCATCTTCCTAACAGCCTGATGAGGTAGGTTTCTTATCCCCATTTTACAGATAATGAAGTTGTATAAATCTAAAATAAATATCTTCTCCCAAAATACCCAGCTAGAGTAAAAGAGCCATCATCAACTCCAACTGAATTTTTTCCACTCTACTAAGGGTCAGCAAACTAGGATCCTTCCGTCTTATCTGTCCCGCTGACTGTTTTTGCAAATAAAGTTACATTGGCATTCATACATTCTCATTCATTTCTGTATTATCTGTTGCAGCGTTGGTGTTGGGACAACAGAGTAGAGTAGTCCCGTGAAAGAAACCATATGGGCTCACAGAAGCTAAACAATTTCCTATCAGGCCCTTTAGAGAAAAATTTTGTCAACCTCTACTCTTCAAGGTGCCATTAAGAATTTTTATGGGGCGCCTCAGTGGCTCAGTGGGTTAGGCCTCTGCCTTCGGCTCAGGTCATGATCTCAGGGTCCTGGGATCGAGCCCCGAATCGGGCTCTCTGCTCAGCAGGGAGCCTGCTTCCCGCTTTCTCTCTGCCTGCTTCTCTGCCTACTTGTGATCTCTCTCCCTCTGTCAAATAAATAATAAAATCTTAAAAAAAAGAATTTTTAGAAGGTTGAGTCTAAAGAATATTTTCAGAGAATTAGGAAATTCTAACAAGTCGGAGTTCACCGTCATCAATTTCTTTGTGAACAGCTACCCTAGGACATTTGGCCCAGGCAGAGAGCTTTCTTCCAGTCCCTAAAAACCCAGGGAAACAGTATTTGTTTTAGAAAACAAGAACTGAATTTCACTGACCCACTCATTCAAGTCCTTCCCAGTTCAGCCTCTAGCTTCCCCTCGCCTCAGCTTCTCACGGGACAGCTCTTCCAACTGTGTACCTAAGAGAAAAGGAAAGAGAGGAACACAGTGAATAAGTGTTGCTATAGCTTCATGGAACTTCCATTCTATTTTCAGACCCTGCTCCTGTGCCAGAGGGGAAATTTGAAGGAAACATGACAAATACCAGGATTTACCTCGTTTAGGCTTGTCAGATTGATGCAAGCCTGAGGGGGTAAATTTATAGACTAGAATAATATAATTTTAATATGGAAGGCACATCAGATAATAGCCAATTGGGATGATTCAGTTTATCAAAAAGAGGAACAACAACAAAAACAAAAAATAAAAAACAAGAACCCAGCAAAGCCGGTGACTGACTTCTCCCAGGGTAGCAAGAGAGAAGAGGCTTCTCCTCCATTCTACCACACATTCAGCAGGATCTGGTTTAAGGCCACAACTGTATCCTATTCCATATATATCCATTAATTTCATGTCCTTTCTCAAAGCCACACCTTTGGTGGAAAGAGTACCTTTGGGGAATCAAGCCAGTTCAGGTTCAAACCCTCTTTTGATCCCTTACTCCTTGTGCAAACTTAGGAAAGCCAGTAAACTAGTGGAAGCCTCTGTTTTATAGAAGTAAAATATAGTTAATTGTTCCCTGAGTGGAAAGAAGAGAAAATGAGACATTCAGTGCCAAACATGGTGCCTAGCACATTGTAGGCACTTTCTCAATACATGGCAAACACTACTATTGGTCTTAAGAGACAAGCAAAACTGCATCACTTCAGTCTTTTATTGGGCCAAGGTCAGTAGGTATTAGCAGTTGGACAAAGAAACATCTCACGGTTCAGGGCAAGATGATAACCTGCTGGCCACATATTACAGAGGTATTTCCACTCTGAGGGAAATTTAGAGTTTTCACCTGAGAAAGAGAAATGTTAATTTTCTAATCAAGTCTTGTACCAGTTGCATATAATTGTTATTATATGTTATGATTTATGGACAGCCTTGTTTTTAATTATGAGGTTTTTATTGGAGAGACAGGTTTCGGGGTGAGTTTGCCATCTGACTTGCCAGCACTTGTTTAAAGTTTTTATAGTGTGACTCATTTACGTGTGTGTGTGTGTGTGTGTGTGTGTGTGTAGGAGTGCTATTATTAAATTTTGCTGGCATATAGTGAAAAATTTGCGATTCAAATTTGTCCATATATTTACCTCCCCAACACCTACTCTATCCTTTCACATACCTCACCCCTCCCCCATTTATCAAGGCTAGCTTCAGATGATTCTCAAGGTTTCCTACAAATAAGATCACTTGGAATGGTCCTTGCCTAATTCCCTTTAGCTCTTTGTGCATGTGAAACAGAAGAAAACCCTGCTCAAAAGCGAAAATCTTTCAGGTACGGTGCATGGAAAAACTAGAGGAAATCAGTAAGTCAATGCAAAAGCATGAATGCTATATCTTTATGCTCAACATTTTTAATTTATTTTAAAGATTTTTTATTTACTTATTTGAGAGAAAGAAC